>SJYA01008287.1:0-17376 GCA_006410615.1 Neotragus moschatus
TTTGGCTCCATCCCTTCATTCTTTATGGAGTTAATTCTCCACTGATCTCCAGTAGCATATTGGGCACCTGCAGACCTGGGGAGTTTCTCTTTCACTATCGTATCATTTTGCCTTTTCATATTGTTCATGGGGTTCTCAAGGGAAGAATACTGAAGTGGTTTGCCATTCCTTTCTCCAGGGTACCACATTCTGTCAGACCTCTCCACCATGACCCACCTATCTTGGGTTGCTCTGCGGGTATGGCTTAGTTTCATTGAGTTAGACAAAGTTGTGGTCCTAGTGTGATTAGACTGACTAATTTTCTGTGAGTATGGTTTCAGTGTGTCTGCCCTCTGATGCCCTCTTGCAACACCTACCATGTTTCTTGGGTTTCTCTTACCTTGGGCGTGGGGTATCTCTTCACGGCTGCTCCAGCAAAGTGCAGCTGCTGCTACTTACCTTGGATGAGGGGTATCTCCACACCACCACCCTTCCTGACCTTCAACGTGGGATAGCTCTTCTAGGTCTTCCTGTGCCTGCGCAGTCACAGCTCCTTGGATGTTGGGTTGTTCCTCCCAGCCACCGCTCCTGGCCTCGGGCACCGCCTCTGGTCTCAGGGTTAGGGTGGCTCCTCCCGGCTGCTGCTCCTGGGCTCGGATGCAGGGTGACTCCTCTTGGCACCTGCACTTAAGTGCTCCGCTCACAGCTGCCGCTGCCTGCGCTTATTGGCTTACCATTATTCCAATGGGAACAAAATATAAGAGAAAGTATAATTTATCTAATAAAGTGTTTTAAAAAAGTCTGGATGTCCCCAGTATATCTTCCATCGCTAATCACCTCCTACCTGGATGTTATGGATATTTTCTATTTCTCTCTTTTCACATGCAATAAACATCAAGTATTCTTTTACAAAGGTGAGGTGGGGCCCATTTGAATACACTTCTTCATCTTTGTTTCCAGGTTTGCATCATTTCTCTATTTCACCAGCATTATCTCCTAGTATCTTATTAGTATCACTAGTATCTTACTCTGTCCTGCCAAGTGTCCCTTCTGACTTCTCTCCCTCTTCCTCAGAAATACCAGATTTTCCTTACTCAAAATACAGTTCTATCAGGTCATGTTTATGCTTGAGCACCTTCACTTAATTCATGTTTTTAAATACAAAACATACACCCTCTACTATGAGATAAAGCTCTTTCATAAAATGCCCTAATCTCCATTTTCTGTGTGTTGTAAGTTAAATTAACACCTGTTAAATTGAACTCAGGGTGTTGAATGATGAACCCAGGTTTTACAAAAAACCACAGAGGAGTTGAAGTGGAGTAATTTATTATTCTTGGGTCCTGGATGAAGTGCAAGGCATACCTACAGAGGCTACGAGGTGAGGTCAAGGAAGGGTACAGTCACAGAGAGAGAGAGAGGCACAGGATTTGGGACTCGTGTCTTTATTGCGCTCTGTCAGTGGAATTCTTAGGGATTCTCAGGTTAAAGCCAGATTGGTCAATTAAAACCAAAAATAAAAGGGTTTTGGTAAGCTCTGCAGTATCTTATTGGAGAAGGCAATGGCACCCCACTCCAGTACTCTTGCCTGGAAAATCTCATGGATGGAGGAACCTGGTAGGTTGCAGTCCATGGGGCTGCTAAGAGTCGGACAAGACTGAGCGACTTCACTTTCACTTTTCACTTTCATGCGTTGGAAAAGGAAGTGGCACCCGACTCCTGTGTTCTTGCCTGGAGAATCTCAGGGGCAAGGGAGCCTGGTGGCCTGCCATCTATGGTGTTGCACAGAGTCCGACACGACTGAAGCCACTTAGCAGCAGCAAGCAGTGTCTTATATAATGGATGTGAATGGGGAAGGTGTAGGTCCTGGGAAGCAAGGGAGACTGTTTATCACAAGGGCTATTGATGAAGTCATGTCAGGAACTTACATTTACTTGCCACTTTGAGGGCTATCATATAGAACATGTTCTTGCAGTTTACAGTTTAAGGTACCTCTGCAGGCTGTTTGGGCAAAAAAATGAAGGCCGAGGAGGTAGCAATACCATAGAGTACCTTAGCTAAATTCTTATGACATTTACCAATGTTATTTCTACTGCAGTATGGTTAATGTGTATGCTGGACATTCATATCTTTCTTTGTACCTTTTCCTCTCCATTTAAAGTTCTTGACAGAATATTTGGATTTAAAGAAAATGAGCTATCTTCCCTTTTGACAGACATTCCCTCACTCTCTGAGGAAAATAAAAAAGCTGTTTTTCTCAAAATCTCAAACATATTGTTAAAATCTCTTGCTATAATACTCAGCCTACTAGGTTTTATTGTCAATATTCTTTTATTCAGCCATGTTCTTCATTAAACTGTATTTATTGAAGATGAAAAAAAATTTTGCTCTCATTTGTTTCCAAACTTAATGTAATTCTTTGAATACCCTAGCTGTTTAGTCAATAGCTCTTAAATATTCAAATTTCTTTAACTAGGAATTTAATTCTACAAAGTGTTTATTTTTACTAACAATTTATTTATGTCAGTTTGTCAAAATTTAAATGGAAACAGACTATGCTTTATTTTTTCTTAGCATTTCATCCTTCTTGTATTTTTTTAGTATTAAAATGTTTTACAAGTCATTTTTTACTTTGGGCTTTATCCAGTATATTTTATATATTTTTATTAAATATGTTAGATATCTGCTTTTCATGTAAAGCCCAATGCTTTTAGTTTTGATAATAAATGTTATTTCATAAAAAGGAAAAACAAACACTTTGACAATATCACACGTGATATTTCAGAAATCAGAGAAAACAAGTGTAGGCATCTTTCAGTCCACTTAATAATTCCATTTCTAAATTTGTAGCCACACACCAGTTGTTACTAAAGAGAAGGCAGATTAACTTCTTTCTATAAGTTGACTTTGAATAATTTGGAGTTAAATATGAACTGAATTTGGAAAAGTGCCAGATGAAATGGGATGGCCATCTGCACCATATGGTCTTGGAGAGGTTCTTAATGCCCAGCTACTAAGAAAGAAGTTCAGAAAGTTTTTTCTTTTACTAAAAAAAATTATATCAGCCACTACTGCAAAATATTAGCTGTGAAGAGTGTGAATGTCTTAAGTAATAGAATGAAAACAAAGCCCAAAGATAGGTTTGAAAAACATAATACCTCAGGAAAAATGAATAATTATCTGTTTATGGCAAATAAGAGAAAGAAACAAATAGTCATAATAACAAGAAGGTGCCAAGCTAAGATAAGCAAAATAAACCACACATATTTCTAGACAGGTACAATAGAAATGAATTAATATAAAAATTGGTGGGATAGTTGGTATTAAAAAAAGGAAAAGAAAAGTAAATGTATTTTATTCAAAGCTTGTCCCAAGTGTAATTTTGTGAAGGCTAGCAATCTGTTTTATTCAAGTATTGCATAAATAGCAAAGTTTTACATTATGCTGAGAACAAAGGACACTGTTATTTGTGCCCAAGACAGTGCTTTTTTAACTTTATTGTGGTAGCAATTAGAATGTAAAAACTCATAAAAGTTTACCTTTTTTTTTGTCTTTGGTAATTTTAAGTTTGTTTCTTAGTTGCTTTTATGCAGTTTGGTGACTGTATTGATATCACACAATGAGTCCTTAATGTTTTTTGCCTTTTGTCTTTGGCAGGGATTTATTTACAGAATAGATGTTATTGGTGATAACTTCTTCTCCTCTATAGAGCAGCATAAACAAATGGCTTAGATATTATACAGATGAAAGAAAATAGAAGCTGTTGGCAGTAACCCAATCATTTTACAGGTACTGTGTCAGAAACTGCTCTACCACAAGGAAATCACACCAGTATAGAGACTAAAATCAAATATATTGAACGATGTAAACTTACCCATATAGGTTTCTTTTACTCATATCCCCCGTCCCCAGCCCCCATACACCTTCCTAAATATCTAGAGCTTTTCATTGATGAAAGTCTTTCTCCATCATCAGAATGAAAAGATAGGTCAAATGTAAAACCAAAAATAATAATCTGAAATGCATGTAATTGATATTTGAATCTTAAGCCTGTTCTAAATTTGAGTCTGTGGAAAAGTTAGATGAAGCTAAGTGTACTGATAAAAGGGAAATTAGAGTTTTATATTTCATTTATTCACTAAAAATGCTCTTCTTTTGGATTACCACCAACTTATAAATACATTTTACATGTAGAGGTCTAGACACTCAGGCAGCTTCTTTGAAGTGGAACAAATTACATGCTCCTGTAAGTCATGTAAATGTAAGAAACATAATATACATTGTTTTAAAAGAGTGGAAATGATCACAAATAGCTGTATGAACCCTTTCAAAGATAGTCTCTCTCAAAACTCTTTCCATGCAGTTACTTTTGTGTAAATTAGTGTAGGAGTAAGATGTTGGACTCTTGAGAGTCCCTTAGACTGCAAGGAGATCCAACTAGTCCATTCTAAAGGAGATCAGTCCTGGGTGTTCTTTGGAAGGACTGATGCTAAAGCTGAAACTCCAATACTTTGGCCACCTCATGCAAAGAGTTGACTCATTAGGAAAAGACTCTGATGCTGGGAGGGATTGGAGGTAGGAAGAGAAGGGGATGACAGAGGATGAGATGGCTGGATGGCATCACTGACTCAATGGACATGAGTCTGAGTGAACTCCAGGAGTTGGTGATGGTCAGGAAGGCCTTGCATGCTGTGATTCATGGGGTCACAAAGAGCTGGACACAACTGAACAACTGAACTGAATTGAACTGAAGGAGCTTCCTGGGAGAGTAAAGATTGACCAGTTTCCTTCAGGCATTCAGTATTTCTAGAACTTTCAAATGGATGGAAATGATGGCTACTGAAGAATCTGGGCAGTAAAAGAATAGCAGGGGGCTTTAAAATTTATAGAACAGATATTTAGGCACCAACTATATTTAAATATTATGTAGATAGATTAGTTTACAAAAAGAAATGAGTTTAAATGAATTACTGAAGTTTGCTCTTTTACTTATTCATTTTTTGTTACGGGTCAAATTATGGGAACTGACTCTTAACTATGTTATTCATTAAAAGCATGTTATCCAAACTGGGCTTAAGGTAATCAAGAAATTTGCTGACATGCCCAGTATGTATAAAAAAAATAAAAGATACTAAAAACAGGCACATACTCAAGCAATAATAGACTAACCATTTAATTAAATCTGGCCTAATTCCAAATAATCAATGTCACTATGTACGGCTATATAAAAATCAGAAAATAAAATGACCTTTGTAAACAATTAATCCAAAGAGTTATATGTATAATTCAAATGATGTATCTCTTGCTATCATTTGTTCTATATCAGTTTTTTATAAATATTATTTTAATCTTAAAATAACTATTTTATGTAGGAATTAAATTATTTAATAATAAATTTATGAAAATGCCTGCAATCACTATGACATATTTCTATTTAGCTTAATTAAATCCCACTCATTTTTCATTCTCTGTAAAATGATGAAGAAATAAATAATGCAGTTTATTCTGACTTCCAAGATATCCATTGAAAAATTTTCCTTAACTGATCTTTATCTTAAAAACTTGAAGAGATTCTCAAATAAATTAATTAATTAATAGAGATTGAGGGAAGGAGGAGAAGGGGACGACCGGATGAGATGGCTGGATGGCATCACTGACTTAATGGGCATGACTCTGAGTGAACTCCGGGAGTTGGTGATGGACAGGGAGGCCTGGCCTGCTGCGATTCATGGGGTCACAAAGAGTCGGACATGACTGAGCAATTGAACTGAACTGAACTGAACTTGTAAGAATAATCATTTCATATGATCCTCCTATATTGGAAAACTTGCATTAATATAGATTTTGAGATATTTATTTGTTCTGAACGTTATCATCTTTGCAATTTGTTAGTGCTAAACATGTACTAACAGACTATGGGGAAGAGAGTCACCATTAGTAAATGTTTTAGTTGCATTTACATTAAAAATCAGTTTGATTAAGTATATAATAATATGTTTCTAAAATGTTTCATAGCTTTTAAATTATTGGTGAATTATTAGAAATAAAATAAAGACTGAAATTGACTTTTCTGTATAATCTCTCTTCCATGAGAATTTTCCATTAAACATAAATTTTTTTCTTTAGTTACTGTTATTTCTCTCAAAATGATACTTAAGGTAGAAATGTCTAATAAAATATGTACTGAAAAATTTTCCCAGGGAAACCTTTATAATATGAAAACAGTACATTTTAAGAATTTTTTTAAAAAATGAAAAAGATGTAATTTTCATCATAGGGACTGGAAAGCAAAAGTAGGAAGTCAGAAGATACAAGGAGTAACAGACAAATTTGCTCTTGGAGTAAAAAAATTAAGTAGGGCAAAGGCTAACACAGTTTTGTTAAGAAAATGCACTGGTCATAACAAACACCCTCTTCTAACAACAGATACGATGACTTTACATATGGACATCACCAGAGGGTCAATAACAAAATCAGATTGATTATACTCTTTAAGCCAAAGTTGGAGAATCTCTATACAGTCAAGCAAAATCAAGACCTGAAGCTGACTTTGGCTCTGACCATGAGCTCCTTATTGCAAAAGTCAGGCTCAAATTTAAGAGAGTAGGGAAAACTGCTAGGCTATTCAGGTATGACCCAAATCAAAGCCCTTATGATTATACAGTAGAGGTGACTAATAGATTCAAGGAAATAGATCTGGTAAACAGATTGTCTCAAGAACTGTGGACAGAGGTTCATAACAATATACAAGAGATGGTGACTAAAACCATCCACAAGGAGGGAAAAAAATGCAAGAAGTCAACGTGGTTGTCTAAGGATGCCTTACAAACAGCTGAGAAAAGAAGAGAAACAGAAGGAAAAGATATGCCCAACTGAATGCAGAGTTCCAGAGAATAGAATGGAGGGAAGAAAGCCTTAAGTGAACAATGCAAAGAAATAGAGGAAATCAATGAAATAAGAAAAACTAGAGATCTCTTCAAGAAAATTGCAGATACCAAGGGAGCATTTCATGCAAAGATGGGCACATTAAAGGACAGAAGCAGAAGAGATTAAGAAGAGGTGCCAAGAATACACAGAATAACTGTGTATTAAGATGTGTCAAAAATAACTGTAAAATTATAAAGATTATAAACAAAAAAGATTGTAATGACCCAGGTAACCACTATGGTGTGGTCACTCACCTAGAGCCAGGCATCCTAGAGTGTATAGTCAGTGGGCCTTAGGAAGCATTGCTATGAACAAAGTTAGTGCAGGAGATGGAATTCCAGCTGAGCTGTTTCATATTCTAAAAGATGATGCTGTTAAACTGCTGCAGTCAATATGCTGGCAAATTTGGAGAACTAAGCAGTGGCCACAGGACTGAAAAATGCCAATTTTTATTCAAATCCAAGAGAAAGGTAATGTCAAAAAATGTTCAAATTACCATGCAGTTGTACTCAAGTCACATGCTAGCAGGAATATGCTCAAAATCCTTCAAGCTAGGCTTCAGCACATGAACCCAGAACTTCCATATCTCCAAGCTGGATTTAGAAAAGGCAGAAGAACTAGAGATTAAATTGGCAACAGCTGCTGGATCATAGAAAAAGTAAGGGAATTAAAAAAAAAAAAAAAAAAAGAACCACACATCTGCTTCATTGACTATGCTAAAGCCTTTGACTGTGTGGTTCACAGGAAACTGTGGAAAATTCTAAAAGAGGTGGGAATACCAGATCACCTTACCTGCCTCCTGAGAAACATGTATGCAGGACAAGAAGCAACAGTTAGATCCAAACATGGAACAATGGACTGGTTCAAAATTGGGAAAGGAGTACATCAAGGTTGTATATTGTCACCCTGATTATTTAACTTGTAAGCAGAGTACATTCTGCAAAATGCCAGGCTGGATGATTCACAAACTGGAATCAAGATTGCTGGGAGAATTATCAACAACATCAGATATATAGATGATATCACTCTAATGGCAGAAAGCAAAGAGGAGCTAAAGAGCCTCTTGATTAGAGTGAAAAGGAGCGTGAAAAAGTTGGCTTAAAATTCAACATTCAAAAAACTAAGATCATGGAATCCAGTCCCATCACTTCATGGCAAATAGATGGGGAAAAACTGGAAACAGTGACAGATTTTATTTTCTTGGGCTCCAAAATCACTGCAAATGTTGACTGAAGCCACAAAATTGAAGACACTTGCTCCTTTTAAGAAAAGCTATTATAAACCTAGATAGAGTATTCAAAATAGAGACATCACTTTCCTGACAAAAGGTCCGTCTAGTCAAAGCTATAGTTTCTCCAGTAGGCATGTACAGATGTGAGAGCTGGACCATAAAGAAGGCTGAGCACCAAAGAATTGATGCTTTAGAACTCCGACACTGGAGAATACTCTTAAAATTCCCTTGGACAGCAAGGAGATCACATCAGTCAATCCTAAAGGAAGTCAACCCTGAATATTCATTGGAAGGACTGATGCTGAAGCTGGAGCTACAATACCTTGGCACCTAATGCAGCCAGCTGACTCATTGGAAAAGACTGATTCTGGCAAAGATTGAGGACAGGAGGAGAAGGGGGTGACAGACGACGAGATGGTTTGATGGCATCATCAACTCAGTGGATATGAGTTTGAGCAAACTCTGGATGACAGTGAAAGACTGGGAAGCCTGGTGTACTGCACTTCATGTGTTCACAAAGAGGTGGGCATGACTTAGTGGTGGCAAAACAACAAAGTTTTATCCTCTTGAGATTATGTTTCTTTAGACATGTATAATTTTGTTTTACTCACTGCTTGCAACTCCAAAACAGTTACAAATTTCATTATATCTCATGGAAAATCCTTGGTGTCATTGGTTTTCAGTTCAGTTCAGTCGCTCAGTCGTATCTGACTCTGTGACCCTATGAATTGCAGCACCCGAGGCCTACCTGTCCATCGCCAATACCCGGAGTTTACCCAAACTCATGTGCATTGAGTCGGTGATGCCATCCAGCCATCTCATCCTTTGTTGTCCCCTTCTCCTCCTACCCCCAGCCCCTCCCAACATCAGAATCTTTTCCAATGAGTCAACTCTTTGCATGAGGTGGCCAAAGTACTGGAGTTTCAGCTTTAGCATCATTCCTTCCAAAGAAGACGCAGGGCTGATCTCCTTTAGAATGGACTGGCTGGATCTCCTTGCAGTCCAAGGGACTCTCAAGAGTCTTCTCCAACACCACAACATTCAAAAAGCATCAGTTCTTTGGCACTCAGCTTTCTTCACAGTCCAACTTTCACATCCATACATGACCATTGGAAAAACCATAGCCTTGACTAGACAGACCTTTGTTGGCAAAGTATGTCTCTGCTTTTGAATATGCTACCTATGTTGGTCATAACTTTCTTTCTAAGGAGTGTCTTTTAATTTCATGGGTGCAATCACCATCTGCAGTAACTTTGGAGCCCCCCAAAATAAAGTCTGACACTGTTTCCAGTGTTTTCCCATCTATTTACCATGAAGTGATGGGACCAGATGCGATCTTAGTTCTCATTGGTTTGGTTAGCAGTAAATGAGAAAATGAATCCAGGTCTACTGTTATTTTTATCAAGATCCTTCAAGTCTTATTTTTATTCTTCCTACCCCACTATCTTCCTGAACTTGGGTCTCAGTTTCTGCACCGTACACTAAATTTTACAGTATGTTTTCTTGTCTTTAGGCATCCTTCACTTTGACACTGCAATGATCCTCTTAAACTCTGCAGTCTCAAATCCTTTTCTTGAGTGAACTTCTTAATTACTCACCAACATGTACAGGCATGCTTATATCAATATACTTGTACTTCTAGCCATACCCTTAGTTGCTACGGCCATGGTAAAGATACTTATTAGTATATATATATAATACATAAGATTATAGTATGTGTTATAATATAATATATATATATATATAATTTCCAATAAATTGCAAACAGAAAACACCATAAGGTGTAATAAAAAGGAAACTACTATACAATAGAGAAATAAAGACATAAAAATACAAGATCATTTCAATTGTTTTTACATTCCTCAGATAAGAAGTTCTTCAACAAATTTCTATGGAAATGTATTAAAAACACTCTTGATGTCTCCACTTACCATGTGACGGACTAACTAATAGTTCATAGAATGGTTCTGATCAGTGGACTATATTTTTGAGTAATGATTTGTTGGAAGACATGCAAAACTATAGGCATATCCCTTGAATAATGAATATTATTTTTAATTGAAAACTGTTAAAATTTTTACACCTAAAAAGTATTGCCACATCTGCATCTCAGCTACATTATAAAGCCTTTATAGTTTTTCTCTATATATAATAGACAAGAAGGGTAGATTCTTTTATATTTTAAGTAAATGAAATGTTTTATTTATATTTATTAAGGAACATAATTATCAGATAGTAGGATAAGTTTTGGTGTGTTGGCACTAAAACTAGGGTACAGTCTGGTCTATGTAAGCAGAATCTGGTCAACTAAAGAAGCAGGGCATTTAATCAAGGTACACAATAAAAATAAAAACATCAAAATCATAGAATCACAGACACCCACTTAACAATATACTAATATGTATTTGATTCAATCTCAGTGTAAAGAATATAGGCAAAATCATGCTGATCTGAATATGATTCAATCTTTAACATGCCCAGCCTCAAGTTATTTGCCTTTTCTAAGTCAAAAAATTTCTGGGGTCTACACAGCAGCATTGTATAATGAATTGGGGCACTCATGATTCTGGCAGATAAAACTGGTAGGCTAGACATGGCTTTCTCCCTCACTACCTGTTAAAATATCAAGAGAAGTGTATTAGAGTATAGATTTGAATAATGTAGCAGAGTTTTGCTTTCAGAGATCTGTGGTTATAGGGATCATTGTAGAAATTAGCATTTTTTTAATTCGCAGAGTTGAGATACACACTATTTTCTCAAAGCAAAAAGAGGCTATCTATGTATACTGAGTCTTACCTACCTAAGAGAGTGTAGGGATTGTGGATAGCAAGGAACTTTTCTTTATATGTGCTAACAGGAAACCACCAACAGACGTTCCACAGGAAGCCTTCCTCTGCATGCCTAGTTCAGAGAAATAGAGACTGTCTAGCTCCTTTCCACCTAAGGATTCCTAGGTTTTAAAAATAATTTACTCCCAGAAACCAGAAGTAAATCTCAGTGAACTGCAGTCTGAAGGCAACAAAGTTAGGTGTATGTCATGACAATAGCACTAATAAGCTCAAACTCCTCAGTCGCATAACAGTACAGAAACTCTACAATAGAATACGTACAATGTCCAAGATACAATCCAGAATAAGTGTACCTATGGAAAATAAGAAAAGTGGGATTAATTCTCAAAAGCAAATACCATCTGAAATGACATTGATTTTGGATTTATCAGACAAAAAATTCACAGCAACAGCTATAAAACATGCTAAAAGATGTATGCAACAGTATCTCCTCAACTTCTCTCTAAAAGTTTTATTCTAAGGAATTTTACATAACAATAGTCACACACATTAAAATTAAAAGAAAATATGTACTTAAAATGCAAATAATTGAGGAGTATAAAAGGACATTGGGTAATGATAAAATTCAAAACTTATAGAGAAAACACAATAGTTATACAATTGTATGCATCAAATAACAAATCAGTTAAATACGTTTTTTACGTTTAAAATTAGAATTAAGCCTTGATAAATATTTCAGTCTAATCAATAGACTTCTGTAAACATCATTTCAAATTAGGCAGATATGTTAGAAAACAATATGTCTAGAGAAATTAAAAATATATATGAGGATTATGCACACACATACAAATATATGTACACTGTGTTTATTATATATGTTCAACCAGGAATATGAATTAATGGTTAAATAGAAAGATCACTATTTAAGCTGGTAGTCAGGATTCAGAAATATATAGTAATGGTAAAATGTGACTGAATGCCATTTCCTCCTTAACTCTCCACATTGAATTTAACTTTCAAGAAACTGCTGGAAACCAAAATTAAGACAAATCAATTCAAAATAAATATAGCTTGTACTGATATTTATTTAGATATAGCTTTATTACCTATTGAATGCAAATGAGCCTAATTTGACAGATTGTTAGATAGGCCTTTGTGCCTTCAACATCCAGCCGCAGTATCACATTTCCTTTAGTGATAACAAGTTAAATGTGCTGCTTCATCCCTCACTGCAAGAAATCTCTTTCCTGGTGTGAGCATCATTTGGCATTAATTAAGCCTACCTATCTCACCAGACATCTAGCAGGTTTAAAAAACTTTAGTTCACAGCTGCCTTGTGGAATAAGCTACAAGTCAGAACTGCTGCTTGCATTTAAACTATCACTAACTTTAGACAATTGTAATTATAATCAGAAAATAAGTCTGATTTTATATAATGGAGATAAACAAGTACATTGTGAACTACTAACCGTGCCTAAGAGTTCCAAATGATGGATTAAAATAGGGAGATGGAAAATTATGGTGATGCATATAATTCTATTCTCAAAAAGTAAATGAAATCGTTGAAATCACATAAAAGACACTTTAAGAGAAAAGTGAATGGACATGGTTTTCTTTACTTCCGTTTTTATTTTTTTGTTTGTTTTATTTATTTTATTTTACTTTACAATATTGTATTGGTTGTGTCATACATTGACATAAATCCACCAGCTGGAATCAAGATTGCCAGGAGAAATATCAATAACCTCAGATATGCAGATGACAACACCCTTATGGCAGAAAGTGAAGAGGAACTAAAAAGCCTCAGGATGAAAGTGAAAGAGGAGAGTGGAAAAGTTGGCTTAAAGCTCAACATCAGCAAAAGAAGATCATGGCATCTAGTCCCATCACTTCATGGGAAATAGATGGGGAAATAGCAAAAACAGTGTCAGATTTATTTTGGGGGGCTCCAAAATCACTGCAGATGATGACTGCAGCCATGAAATTAAAAGACCCTTACTGCTTGGAAGGAAAGTTATGACCAACCTAGATAGCATATTCAAAAGCAGAGACATTACTTTGCCAACAAAGGTCCGTCTAGTCAAGGCTATGGTTTTTCCAGTGGTCATGTATGGATGTGAGAGTTGGACTGTGAAGAAAGCTGAGTGCCAAAGAATTGGTGCTTTGAGCTGTGGTGCTGGAGAAGACTNCAACCTAGATAGCATATTCAAAAGCAGAGACATTACTTTGCCAACAAAGGTCCGTCTAGTCAAGGCTATGGTTTTTCCAGTGGTCATGTATGGATGTGAGAGTTGGACTGTGAAGAAAGCTGAGTGCCGAAGAATTGATGCTTTGAGCTGTGGTGCTGGAGAAGACTCTTGAGAGTGCCTTGGACTGCAAGGAGATCCAACCAGTCCATTCTAAAGGAGATCAGCCCTGGGTGTTCTTTGGAAGGAATGATGCTAAAGCTGAAACTCCAGTACTTTGGCCACCTCATGCAAAGCGTTGACTCATTGGAAAAGACTCTGATACTGGGAGGGATTGGGGGCAGGAGGAAAAGGGGATGACAGAAGATGAGATGGCTGGATGGCATCACCGACTCGATGGACATGAGTTTGAGTGAACTCTGGGAGTTGGTGATGGACAGGGAGGCCTGGCGTGCTGTGATGCATGGGGTCACAAAGAGTCGAACACGACTGAGCGACTGAACTGAACTGAACTGAACTGACATGAATCCACCATGGGATGTACATGTGTTCCCCATCTTGAACCTCGCTCCCACCTCCCTCCCCATCCCATCCCTCTGGATCATCCCAGTGTACCAGCCTTGAGCACCCTATCTCATGCATTGAACCTATACTGGTGATTCATTTCACATATGATAATATACATGTTTCAATGCCATTCTCCCAAATCATCCCACAGAGTCCTCTCCCACAGAGTCCAAAAGACCGTTCTATACATCTGTGTCTCTTTTGCTGTCTTGCATATAGGGTTATCATTACCATCTTTCTAAATTCCATATATATGCGTTAATATATTGTATTGGTGTATTTCTTTCTGGCTTACTTCACTCTGTTTAATAGGTTCCAGTTTCATCCACCTCATTAGAACTGATTCAGATGTATTCTTTTTAATGGCTAAGTAATACTGCATTGTGTATATGTACCACAGCTGTCTTATCCATTCATCTGCTGATGGACATCTAGCTTGCTTCCATGTCTTGGCTATTATAAACAGTGCTGCGATGAACATGGGGTACACGTGTCTTTTTCAGTTCTGGTTTCCTTATGACAGTTCTATTTCCAGTTTTTTAAGGAATCTCCACACTGTTCTCCAAAGTGGCTATATTAGTTTGCATTCCACAAACAGTGTAAGAGAGTTCCCTTTTCTCCACACCTTCTCTAGCACTTATTGCTTGTAGTCTTTTGGATAGCAGCCATTCTGACTGGCATGAAATGGTACCTCATTCTGGTTTTGATTTGCATTCTCTGATAGTGAGTGATGTTGAGCATCTTTTCATATGTTTGTTAGCCATCTGTATGTCTTCTTTGGAGAAATGTCTGTTTAGTTCTTTGCCCAATTTTTGATTGGGTCATTTATTTTTCTGGAATTGAGCTGAAGGAGTTGCTTGTGTATTTTTGAGATTAGTTCTTTGTCAGTTGCTTTGTTTGCTACTATTTTCTCCCATTCTGAAGGCTGTCTTTTCACCTTACTTATAATTTCCTTTGTTGTGCAGAAGCTTTTAAGTTTAATTAGGTCCCATTTGTTTATTTTTTTCTTCTATTTCCAATATTCTGGGAGGAGGGTCATAGAGGATCCTGCTGTGGTTTATGTTGGAGACTGTTTTGCCTGTGTTTTCCTCTAGAAGTTTTATAGTTTCTGGTCTTATGTTTAGATCTTTAACCCATTTTGAGTTTACTTTTGTGTATGGTGTTAGAAAATGTTCTAGTTTCTTTTTTTTAAAAGTGGTTGACCAGTTTTCCCAGCACCACTTGTTAAAGAGATTGTCTTTTCTCCATTGTATATCTTGCCTCCTTTGTCAAAGATAAGGTGTCCATGGATGTATAGAGTTATCTTTAGGCTTTCTGTTTTATTCCATTGATCTATACTTCTGTCTTTGTTTTGGTACCATACTGTCTTGATGACTGTGGCTTTGTAGTAGAGACTGAAGTCAGACAGATTGATTCCTCCAGTTCCATTCTTCTTTCTCAAGATTGCTTTGGCTATTTGGGGTTTTTTTGTGTTAGCATACAAACTGTGAAATTATTTGTTCTAGTTCTCTGAAAAATACTGTTGGTAGCTTGATAGGGATTGCATTTTATCTATAAATTTCTTTGGATAATATACTCATTTTCACTTTATTGATTCTCCCAATCCACGAACATTGTATTTTTCTCCACCTATTTGTGTCCTCTTTGATTTCTTTCACCAGTGTTTTATAGTTTTCTACATATAGGTCTTTTGTTTCTTTAGGTAGATATATTCCTAAGTATGTTATTCTTTTTATTACAATGGTGAATGGAATTGTTTCCTCAGTTTCTCTTTCTGTTTTCTCATTGTTAGTGTATGGGAATGCAAGGGATTTATGTGTTTTGATTTTATATCCTGCAACTTTACTCTATTCATTGATTAGCTTTAGTAATTTTCTGGTGGAGTCTTTAGGGTTTTCTATGTAGAGGATCATGTGATCTGCTAACAGTGAGAATTTTACTTCTTTTTCAATCGGGATTCTTTTATTTCTTTTTCTGCTCTGATTGCTGTCGCCAAAACTTCAAAAACTATGTTGAATAGTAGTGGTGAGAGTGGGTACCTTTGTCTTGTTCCTGACTTTATGGAACATGCCAGATTTTGATATCTATGAGCTTTGNTAACAGTGAGAATTTTACTTCTTTTTCAATCGGGATTCTTTTATTTCTTTTTCTGCTCTGATTGCTGTCGCCAAAACTTCAAAAACTATGTTGAATAGTAGTGGTGAGAGTGGGTACCTTTGTCTTGTTCCTGACTTTATGGAACATGCCAGATTTTGATATCTATGAGCTTTGAATTTCATTATGGCATGTGGTTATTCACTTACTTGTCTAGCATGCAACCACCATATCTGATGTTGTGTAAAGTACTAGAAATAGAAACAAATAGCAAAAAAAATTTTTTTTTTCAGATTGCAAAGAGCTCACAGTTCAGGTGAACTAGTTGTTTTAAAGATAGCTGATATTACAGCCACCTGAAAGTGGATGGGAGGTTGTCTATAAAAGTACAGATGCTCAGGTTTCATGAAGTTAAAGACTTTAAATGCTGTTTTCTAAAATATTCTAAGATAATTCTAAGGGGAAGTAAAATTTGAGAAACATAATCATGCCTCCCATAAAAAGGTATATAATTCACAAGAAAGTTATCTCTCAAATATAAAGTAAATTTTAGGATATTTTCTAGTCAAACATTAAACAAAATACTTAGAAATTTCTAAAATGTCTAATTTTTATCTAATTGTTAATGTGATAAATATGCAATAAACTTTAAGACTATTGAATACCTCATATATATTTGACAGTAAGAATACAAAATAAAACTAAAATCTTGTAATTTTGGATGGGGAGATGTGTTTATTATTATTTGAGAAGATTACTATGTCAATGTATTCTAGAATTTAAAAATAAATATTCTAGGTAAAAATATTAAAGCACCAACTTAAATAGTTTTATTTTAATGTTAAATACATCCAAATTGATAGCAAGAAATGTGGGCATAGAAAAGTGCAACCTTAATCAGTCCATATGTAATGGACTGTAATCTGTTTATGGTAATGTTAGGTAATTAGAATAGGAAAAAGGAGTCCAGAAGGCGGTGGCTAAAAAACAAGGAAAAGAAAAGCTTGTTATAATAGAACAAAGGAAGGTCTGAGGACCACAGTGGGACCTTAGGTAGAACAAAAAGTACTCCTGCTAACACAATTTACATAGGGCAGGTCTGGAGGAGGAAGAGAAACATAAAGAGGAGTCAAAGGGCCAGGAGTCTCTCTCTCGCTCTTGCTGTCTCATTCTGTCTCTCTCTCTTTTCTCTTTGCATCTTTTGGGCCGGCATGCCCTCAGGCCTCTAGGGTGTATTTTCCTTTATTTTCTAAATAAAACTAAACTGTAACTCGGAGCTGTAATACTGATCTGTCCAAGAGGTGTGACACACCGAGGGCTTTAATGTCTGTTTCTTCAAATTTTTGTTGTGATGGGAGAGAACCAAGGAAATTATACACTCCACTGACAGTAATGAACAAAAAAACCCAAAAGAACGGTTTAAAAAATGGAGGTGATTTGGAAGTACACTATATGTGTGTGTGTGTGTATATATATATATATATACACACATATCAGTTCAGTTCAGTTTAGCTGCTCAGTCATATCTGACTCCTTGCGACCCCATGAATCACAGCATGCCAGGCCTCCCTGTTCATCACCAACTCCTGGAGTTCACTCAGAC
>SJYA01008290.1:0-16758 GCA_006410615.1 Neotragus moschatus
TTTATCTATCTCATGAGAAACCTGTATGTGAGTCAAGAAGCAACAGTGAGAGCCCTGTATGAAACAACTGATTGGTTCAGGACTGAGAAAGGAGTACAACAGGGATGTCTGTTGTCACCCTGCTTATTAACTTATATGCTGAGCACATCATGAGAAATGCCAGGCTGGATGAGTTACACGTTGGAATCAAGACAGGTGGGAGAAACATCAACAATCTCAGATACACAGATGATTCCACTCTAATGGCAGAAAGCAAGGAGGAACTAAAGAAGCTCTTGATGAGGATGGAAGAAGAAAGTGAAAGAGTCAGCTCAAAACTAAATATTAAAAAAATTAATGGCATCAAGCCCCATTATTTTATGGCAAATAGAAGGGGAAAAAGTGGAAGCAGTGACAGATTTACTCTTCTTGGGCTCTCAAATAACTGTGGATGGTTACTGCAGCCATGAAATCAGATGATTGCTTCTCAGCAGGAAAGCTTTGACAAATATAGACAGTGTGTTGAAAAGCAGAGACATTACTCTGCCGACAAAGGTCTATATAGTCAAGGCTATGGTCTTCCCAGTGGTCCCATACGGTTGTGAGAACTGAACCATAAAGAAGGCAGAGTGCCAAAAGATTGATGTCTTCAAACTGTGGTGCTGGAGAAGACTCTTGAGAGTCCCTTGTACAGCAAGTTGATCAAACTAGTTGATCTTAAAGGAAATCAACCCTGAGTACTAATTGAAAGAACTGATGCTGAAGCTGAAGCTCCAGTATTTTGGTCACCTGATGTAAAGAGCCAATACTCTGAAAAAATCCTTGATGCTGGGAAATACCGAGGGCAGAAAAAGAGGGTGACAGACAATGAGATGGCTGGATGGCATCACTGATGCAATGGACATGAATTTGGGCAAACTCCAGGAGATGGTAGGGGACAGGGAGGTCTGACGTGCTGCAGTCCATTGGGTTGCAAAGAATCAAAAACATCTGGGTGACTGAACAACAGCAACAGACTTGAAATCTAATTAGATTTCTAATCTAATTATAACTAGAATAGAAGTTGCCTAAAATTATCCTTAAATTTATAAGAGTATTCATAACCTAGAAATAGAAGTATTTCTATTGTAGGAGAAGCAATAGATATAAATAGAAAAATCTACCTGATTATAATTTTTCCCCACACAGCATGATGCAATTCTTTTTGACATACTATTTTGGGACATTTGTTCCTGGCCAAATCATTGCCTCTTGTTCCTAAATAATGATTGATTGTATTAACAGACAAATTAGTAATGCAGGTACCCCTCTCTTATCAATGAAGACAGAGGGCACAGATAATGCCAACTAAAAGTCAATTTAGAGCAAGGTAGCAGGCCAAGAAAATGCAAACCCTTATTTTCTTGTATAAACAAAAATAACTACAGACTGATAAAACAACTTCACAAGAGCTCTAGAAACTGATCAAATAACAGCATCAACAAAGGGAATGCCCAAAGAAAGGCCACATTCAAAGTGGCAAGAAATTCCACAGACTTTTCTTATCATTGCCTAACCCTCTTCTGCAACATGATGTGGCACAGCTGGGAAGAAATGGCCCAATTCTCAGTTTTTTCTCTTGGAGTAGAAAGAGCAGATTGGAACTTATTTGCAATGTTCAGATCTGTGGACTACCTGAGAGACTGTTTCTGTCTCACCTGAAGAAACACAGATTGGGAATGATGACATAGTTTGGATCTAAGCCTGGAAGCTGGAGAAGTCAGTAGATGGATCCCATGGTGCATGGAAATCACAAGGGACTACAGATGCACAGACACCTGAAGGCAAGAGATTACAGATACAGGGAAACAGAAGAGCTAAGGCCCTGAGAAGAAACCTCGGATATGCAGATAATCACCTTTATGGCAGAAAGTGAAGAGGAACTAAAGAGCCTCTTGATGAAAGTGAAAGAGGAGAGTGAAAAAGCTGACTTAAAACTCAACATTCAGAAAACTAAGATCATGGCATCTGGTCCCATTACTTCATGGCAGATAGATGGGGAAACAATGGAAACAGTGACAGACTTTATTTTCTTGGGCTCCAAAATCACTGCAGATGGTGACTGCAGCCATGAAATTAAAAGATGCTTGCTCCTTGGAAGGAAAGTTATGACCAACCTACACAGCATATGAAAAAGCAGAGACATTGCTTTGCCGACAAAAGTCCATCTAGTCAAAGCTATGGTTTTTCCAGTAGTCATGTATGGATGAGAGTTGTACTATAAAGAAAGCTGAGCACAGAAGAATTGATGCTTTTGAACTGTGATGTTGGAGACAACTCTTGAGAGCCCCTTGGACTTCAAAGAGATCAAGCCAGTCAGTCATAAAGAAATCAGTCCTGAACATTCATTGGAAGGACTGAGGCTGAAGATGAAACTCCAATACTTTGGCCACCTGAAGCAAAGAACTGACTCACTGGAAAAGACTCTGATGCTGGGAAAGAGTGAGGGCAGGAGGAGAAGGAGACAACAGAGGATGAGATGTTTGGATGGCATCATTGAGTTGATGGACATGATTTTGAGTATGCTCCAGAAGTTGGTGATGGACAGAGAGGCCTGGCATGCTGCAGTCCGTGGGGTTGCAAAGAGTCAGACACGACTGAGTGACTGAACTAAACTGAGAAGAAATATGATGACACTCTTAGGAAATGAAACATTTAACAGCAGGTTGGGAAAAGTGAAGAAGGAAAAGCAAAAGTAGATACATAGTCCCAGAAGGACATAGGCCCAGAACAAAATGAACACCTGAAGGCTTTACCTCCGTCTGTTCCCAAGGTTCCCCATTCTGTTAGTGAAGGGTTTCTACACCAATCTCCAAAAGCTGGAAGAGATAACTGTTTCTTTAAATGCTCAAATTCCATCATAAGATCACAATGTATATTAAGAAACAAGAAAAATTGGCACATTTTTAAGAAACCAAATAAATCCTCATAAAATGTCCATGGAAAAGCAGGCCAAATGCACATATATGACAAAGAGTTTAAAATAACTGAAACACAAAGAACCAAGGGAAGTCAAAGGAAAAGTATACAAAAAAAATCATACAAATAAACATTAAGACATTAAAACCTGGAAAAATGAACTGGTCAGAACTAACAAATTCTGTAACTGAAAAATATAGCAACTAAATTGTAAGATGGGTTCAAAAGCAGTCACGATCAAGCAGAAGAAATAATCAGTGAATTTGAACGCAAGTCACTTAAAATTATTGAGTCTGACAAGCGAAAAGAAGAGGCTGAAAAAAGAGTGAACAGATTCTATGGAACTTAAGGGATATCATCAAGCACACCAATACACACCCCCCCACACTCACCCTATGGTGAGTTCCAGAGAAAACAGAGAAGAAGGGAAAGGGGATTATTTTAGGAAATATGGCTCAAACCTCCTCAAATTTGAAAAAGCATGAATATACAAATAATACATTCATTGAATTTTAAGTAACATAAGTGCACAGAGACTACCTGAAACATAATCACAACCATCGAAAGGCAAAGACAAAAGAGAATCTTCAAGTGGCACCATAGAAATTGCTTGTACAAGATATCTCCATAGATCTCAGTCTGTTCACTGTTCACTGTCAGTAAAACTTTTAGAGGAAACCTTGCAGGATGGAAGGCAGTAGGTGATATATTTAAAGGGCTAAAAGAGAAAACTGTCATGTGACAACTCTATTACCAGTGAAAAAATAACCTTGAAAATGAAAGAGAAATCAGAACATTCAAAAATAGAAAATGAAATGCAATAAATGTTAACACGAGTTCTTCAAATTGAAACTAAAGGATATTGGATGATAACTCAAAGCCGTATGAAAATTTTAAATTCTCTAGTAAAGTTACTTATATGGAAAAATTCAAAAACCAGTATTATAATAATTTTAGGTGGATTCTTTACTATCTGAGCCACCAGAGAAGCCCAAAGACTAAATGGAATTTATATAAAGCCATAATTTGGGACAGCAGTAACGGAGAGATGGCGCTTGACCTACTGAGGAGTAGAGTTTTTGTATGCAGCTGAGGTTAAATTGATATCAGTTTAATTATCATAACTTTAAGATGTTATATGTACTCTCCATGTTAACAACAAAGAAAATAAGTATAAAATATACATGAAAGGAAACAAAAAGGGAATCAAAATGTGTCTCTGTAAAACCTCAACTGATTTCATTCTTCAATGTAATAAAGGTAGTATCTGACAAACCTACAGCTAACATTATATAACCATGAAAAGCTGAAAGCATTTCCTTTAAGATCAGAAAGAAGACAAGGATGTCTACTCTGTCCAGTTTTATTCAACAATAGTTGACACTCTCATCACTTCTCATCAATTCAATATATTACCAGAAGTCCTAGCCAAAACAATTATGCAAGAAATAAAATGTATCCTAATTGGAAGAGAATTAAAATGAGCTCTGCTCATAGATGATATTATCTTATATGTAGAAAACCAAACGATGCCATACCAAAAAAAAAAAAAAAACTTTTAAAAGAAATATATGAGTTAATCAAAGTTGCTAGATATAGAATTAACCCAGAAGAAAACCGTTACATTTCTGTACTCCAATGAAAACCAAAAACATACCTGGAGGAAATTTTAAAAGATGCAAATTAATGGAAATATTCTGTTAAGATTTTAATAATACCCAAAGGATTGTACAGATTAAATGGAATCCTTATAAAAATTCTGACTTTTTGCAGAAAAGAAAAAATACACTTAAATATTTATATGGTATCTCAAAGAACTTCCAGTAGCCGAAACAATCCTGAAAAGAAAGAACAAACGTGGACTCCTGATTACAAAACTTACTATAGATTCATGGTAATCAAAGCAATGTGGTGCTGACATAAAGATAGATATATAGACCAATGGAATAAAATAAATAACCCAGAACAGATCTTTAATATATCAAATACTTTTTGATAAGCATCCCAAGACCATTAAATGGAGAAAAACGTCTTTTCAACAGATGGCGTTGCGAAAACTAGATAACCACACACAAAAATAAACTTAGAACTTTACCTTATACTATGTAGAAAAACTAATTCAAAATGGGTCAAAGACACCTAAGTAAACTATAGAATTCTTTTAAGAAAACATAAAGGGAAAGCCCATGACATTGGATTTAGCAATAATTTCTTGGATATGATACTAAAAGTACAAGCAGTAAGAAAAAAAAAGTAGATAAGTTTGACTGTATCAAACTCAGAAATTTTTGTGCTTCAAAGGAGAGTAAAAAGTCAGCACATAGAATGGGAGAATATAATTACAAGTCATATATCTGATAAGGAAGTACTATCCAGAATATATAAAGAACTCCTATAACTCAACAAAAACAAAAAACAACCTAATTTAAAAATTAGGCAAAGGGCAGCTTGAATAGACACTTCCTCATAAAGGATATATAAATGGACAACAAGCTTGTAAAAAGATCCTCAACATCACTGATCATTAGGGACATGCAAATCAAAACCACAATGAGATGCTAGTTCACACCCATGAGGATAGCTGTAATCAGAAACAAATTTTTTTTTCATAAAATAACATGTTGGCAAGAATGTGAAGAAATCAGAACCCTCGCACAATGCACTGGAAATTTAAAATGGCACAGTCACTACTGAAAACAGTATGAGAGTTTGTGGAAAAAAAAATTAAACACAGAGTTACCATATGAACCAGCAAAACATGGACTCAAACAAATATTTTTATATTTATATTCATAGCATCATTATTCACAATAACCAAATCTTGGAAGCAACACAAGAGTCCACTGATGGATGAATGGATCAGCAAAAGATGGTACATAATTTCAACAGAATATTTCTCAGTTTTAGAAAGGAAGGGCATCCTAACAAGGACATGTTACCTTGAAGACATTATGCTAAATGAATAAGTCAGTCACAAAATAGCAAATTTATGATTCCACTTATACGAGATACCTAACTAGTCAGATCACATAGGCATAAGGTAAAATATGGGTTCCAAGGGATGGAGAGAGAAGGATGTACAGTGTTAGTATTTTGGAATAAGGATTTATGAGTACAAAGTTTCAGTTTCATGGGGAAATGAAGAAGTTCCAGAGATGGATGGTGGTGATAGTTGCACAATAACGTGAATGTACTCAAGTGTAAAACTGTACACTTAAAAATGGTTAGGATGATAAATTTTATGTGTATTTAACCAGAATTTTAAAAGTGGGAAGAAAGTCAATTTAGAAATATTCTACATTTGATTTGGAAACTCAGTGATACATTATTCCAGGTTTACCTCTGTATGGAGAATGAAACAGATTGTGATTTTACTTAATCAGTAATTTCTTAATTCATTAAATACACAAAAAAATGAAATGTTCGTTTTCTCTTCTGTTTTAGTGAAACTGAAGATAATACTGCAGAGAGAACTAAAATTTTGGAAGGTTGGATTTATTCTTTTTCTTAATTTAAAGTAGAAACTATTCAGAAGGATACTCTACTGCTCTGATCAGTTTTTTAAGTCATCAAGCCTGAAGTTGATACTACTTTTTCCTATGAGCTTATCTACTTTTAGAAAGGATCCAGTACTATATCATGCAGGTGTTAAAATAAGTGAACTACTAGTTTATGTTATTATTAATGATTTTGGTCAAGAATATGATGTGATAAATGAATTTATGTTTACCATGCTCCTGTGAGAAATATCCACAAAATCAGGGTGTATATCATAGTTTCTAGCTGAACCAGAAACTATGATACTAGGATTTAACAATTTATTTGAGAATTTATCCTTTCTTTGCTTAATCAAATCAAAATGTATCCCTAAAAAAGGCCTTTAGAGCTAAATTCATATGCTTACATTTAAATGTGGCTAGTATGGACCTCACTTTTTTTTTTAACCTATAATTAGATTGAGTGCTTAGAACATTTGTGTGAGGACTATCTAGCACTCTATTTGTTGAAACCTCAGGTAATTAATATTGTTCTAACAGTGGTAGCATGTCCAACTGTAAAGTGGCCTTTAAATCTGAACCACAACTACAGCTCACTCAAGGTGTTACTTAAGAAACATTCTCTCAACTTGAAAGAGGAAATCATTTTTATTCAGATGGTTCCTAAAGTAACAGTAAGTGTACCAGAATTCTATAAGCATACTATAACCCAGTGTCAAAATAATCACTGTATGATTCCCATATTATGTAGTCCTAGGCTGTTTAGAGTCAGACAAAAATCACTTAATATAACTTCCTTCATTGTTTACATGAGGAAATTCAAGCTCAGGGTGAGGAAGTGACTTGTCCAAAGTTATTTTAAGTCACAGGCAGAGCCTAGTCTAGATCCCATGTCTTCTGACCCTAAATTCAGGGTTTTGTTTATTTCAGCTTTGTTGCAGTGATCAAGCTTAATTCTTGTATCCTTCAGTAATATTGCAGCTGTCCAATTCACTCATTCAGAAATTCACTGAGCACCTCCTTTCTGTTCTAAAATCCCATATGTGAATAACACTGATAGAATCCTCAACATAGAATTTACATTGTAACTTGAGGCAGAACAGCAAAGATAATTATAGGTATAAGTATTTCCCATCCGATCTGAAACAAAAACCAAAGAAATTACAGTGGTGTGCAAAACCTTACATCATCTGGACATCATCCCAAACCCCTGTTATCACCTCCTCGGTTTCCCTTTCTGGCTCACCCTGTCCTAGCCTCAGTGACCTTCTGCTAGTCCTTAAACATTCCAGGAATTCAGGATCTCTGCACTTGCTGATCCTCATGTAGCATCCTTGTAGATTCTCCAGGCAAGAATACTGGAGTGAGTTGCCATTTCCTCTTCCAGGAGATCTTCCCGACTCAGGGATTGAACCCAAGTCTCCTGCATTGTAGGCAGACGCTTTACCGTCTGAGCCACCAGGGAAGTCTAAAGTGAAGTCGCTCAGTCATGCCCAACTCTTTGTGACCCCATGGACAGAGCAGCCTGCACCGGGCTACTCTGTGCATGAGATTTTCCAGGCAAGAATACTGGAGTAGATTGCCATTTCCTTCTCCAGAGAATCTTCCCGACCCAGAGATCAGACCCAGGTTTCCCACAGTGTAGACAGACATTTTACTGTCTGAGCCACCAAGGAAGGCAAGGAAGCCTCCCTCCTGTATCTACATTGCTTATTCTTCACCTTCAGAAACTCAGACTTCTCAGTGAAGTCTTCTTGGACCACGCCCTGAAATTGTAACCTCATTGTCAAAATGGCATTGCATATTCCACTTCTTTGCTTTTTTTCTCCCTAGCTCTTATTACTGTATGACAGACTTTGTATTTGTTTTTTTCACTATCCCCTTCTAGAATATAAGCTCCATGAAGATCACAGCTATATCCCCAAGGGTCTAAAACAAACTTATAGTAGGAGGAAGCAGTAAATAAGAGAGACTATGGGAATAACTAAAGAGAGCGGACAAGAATTCTGTTTTGAATATGTTAAGATATTAAATATATAAGTTGAGATGTCACATAAGCCATAGGATGTTTAAATCTTGAGTTGAATTAAAAGATTAAGTTGAATTACAGGTTGAATTAATTACAAGATTAATTACAAGTTGAATTACAAGTACATTTAGTTTATAGTTTTATATATTTTATAAAATATTCCTAATTTTAGTTTATAGTTTTATATAGAAGAAAATCTCAGATAACTTGAATCTGAATATCCTAGGATCCTAAACTAGTAGGAATTTTTCTGTGATTTTTCTTCAAAACAAATTCATAGTACATCCTGGGAAGTTGATAGTCACCTAACCTGGAAACAGAAAAAAACTAGTGTTTGGAATGGTAGCCATGGTAGTAAATCCAAATGTCCTCAGTAATTTAAAAGTCAGTTCAATTTTGTGCAATATAGAGTCAGATACTTTAGAAATATTATTAACCAACAGTGAAATTTTGCCAACCTTTTCAGATAAGTCAAATAATTAGCTCTTCTCTTGAGTTAACTGAGGTCTTGCTACTGTTTTGTTTTGTTTCCAGAACCTAAATTGATCCTAACAAACATGTGTTGACTCTTGATGAGTACCTGTCTGTAAAATGTATAGTTTTTTATACATGAGATATCTCATTAAGTCTTCTTGAGACAGAGACAGGAAAATAGTCTCATTCACAGTCTACAAAGAGCAGGAAACTGGGAGAGAAGTCAGATTAAATTCACCAACATCCACACAGCTCTAAGTAGTGAAGCTAAGATTTAAACTCAAGTTTTCTGATGCCCTAGCAGGTGAACTGCCTTCTTAGTGATGGGTCTTTGTGAAATGTATCTGATAGTATTATTTCTACCTCCTTGGGCTGAATTTTTTTTACTGGTATTGACTTCCACTGAAATTTAGGCAACCTTTAGTCATGCGGCAACTCCACCAGTTTCCTCTTGGTATTGTCTCAAAATTCTCCTGATTCTCACTCAGAATATTTCATAAGACTAGCTCTTATAAAAGATTTCCTCTTTGTTCCAATTGTCTGCTTTTAATTAGCTATGTAGAATCAAAGAGTGCTAAAGCTGGAAAGGCCCTTAGGAATCATGTATAGGGTAATTTCTTATTTACATGCAAAATAAATAATAAAGAGGCATATAGGGATTGAGTGGTCATTCATAGAGTCATAGTTATTTGTTTTTCCTATGACGTCACACTTCATCTTTCATAATTCCTAGAAGAAGGGCTAAAATATGCCACATACATCTAGGGATCTCACCTATTTCAGTTTTATTCACATTGTCTATGCAATAAAACAATTGCTTCTATTAGCATAATTCTATGACTTTTCAGTGAAAAACAATAAGATCAGGTTTGTGTCAATGTTATTTGTGCCTCAGAAAGAATACTAATTTTTTTTCCTGCTTTTTTCTTCCTCTCCACAGCAAGTTCTCAGGAACAAAAGCCAAAAAATTCAAATAGTGTTAAGGTAAGTATTTTTTCTATAGCCTCTAATTAGAATATTTGAGGACATTTGAGTATATTCTATTTTTCAAGGTTAAATCAATGACCATGTGGTGCTGTTTGAGGGGCATCAGGAACTATTCCCCTATTTGCAATTTCTTCAAGCTCAAATCTCTCCTCCAGGCTAAGACTTGTCCATGGTACCCAAGAAATCCGTCAATTCTTACCTTAGGGTTAAGCTATCATTCCTTGCTTAAGTGCAAAGGATAAGCCATTGTTCGTCCTTAGCACCTGAAAACAATTCACTAACTCTGTTACTGCAGTCACTGGAGGAAATCTGAGAAGGAATGAGTCACTTGGCTCTTCTTAGGGCAAGTAGACCCAAGTGAGGGATTTGATGGAGACGGGGAAGAAACAGAAGCTTCAAAAATGGAAGAGAGCAGGTTATAAGAAATAAATGCTGAGTCCGTCTATTTCTCTGCATTCCTAAGGAATGACTGCCTGAAGACAGTTTTCCAGAAGACCGAGCTATGCTTCAGTGTAAACTCAGAAAGCATCCTCCTTCCTAATCCTCTTTAGAAAGTTTCCAATGAGTCCTCAAGCTACAAATCCTCTTATGTGTGGTAGTTTCTTGGCTCAATTTAATCCTATTTTTAAGCAAATCTCCCCAACCCCATGACATCCAATCCATCAATTATCCGCCACTTCTTATTGCCAGAATAACTTTCAGAGTCAAATCTTACAACGCATACTTAAGATAACTTTTACCGCATCTCTAAAGATGTTGGGTTAGTTCCTCACTCAACCTAATCTTCATTTTTAAACTAAAACATCTGTTTGACAACCTCAAGCTTCACTTAGGCCATGTTTTCCAAGTAAAATCAAATGTCACTAAAATGGAGACAATCTCTAGTCTAAGGACCTAACAGGCCATTCCTTGTGCCAAACTGAATTGCTAAAATCAAATGTCACTAAAATGGAGACAATCTCTAGTCTAAGGACCTGACTAACAGGCCATTCCTTGTGCCAAACTGAACTGCTGGCTAATCTGCACCCTTTTGGCTCCTGTCCTTTTTCCTCATTTAACTGCTTTTCCATGGTAAAATTGTGCTTATAGTTTTTATTCAGCCTAGTTCTGAGAAAGGTAAAGTAAAGCACATTCCAGTTATAGCTGTCACCAATTAAACTATCTAGACAACTACTGAGGGCTCTGAAAAGCAACTGATCACAGTAGCTTGGGGCAGGAAATCAGAACTCCAAAACCATTATGAGTTTCGTGTGTTTTTTCCTCTCACATCTCCTAGCATAGACCCAGGGCAGTTCAAATCCTGTAATACGTAGAGGGAATGGATAAAATAAGAAAGCTCCAAGAGAAACCATGGCTCTCTTACCAGAATTAGGAAGAAGTACCTATGAAATGGAAAGTAGGGAAGCTCACTTTTCCCCACTATTTCCCCCTCTTCTGCCCTCTCTCAAGGCAAGTTTTAGCCATGAACCTGTACAGCAGTGGCAACAAAGCTGTGAGGCGCTTAAGACTGAGAGAAAATCTTTCTCTCTGACAAGGGGAATTAGTCTCCAGTAACATGAAGAACACTAGGGGGAAACCTGCTATGTTTTTCTCTGCCTTCTTTTGTTACTTTACCCTGGACATCAATACCATCATGGGATGTGTGAGACAGCACACAGGAAGGCTAGAGCCATAGCATTCTAAACATAGAATCAGAATAGGGAACTGTTGAGAATCAGAGACACTGAAATCAAAGAGAAGAGGGACATGAAAAAGGAGCCCCTCCAAATCTGTTCCTATAAAGTGTCTCCTGAGATGTGCATGCAAGGAACTGACTTGATGTTCTATAGACAAAAGGCTATGAGAAATTGAACTATAGTCTTAATAGAGATACACACTAAAAAATACTGCCGAGACTCTGAAAACTAAATTTACATTGGAACCACAGTCACAGAAGACAGGGTAGGATGTGTGTTCTGAACTTTAATGGGTTAATTAACTACTTTAAAAATAATCAACCCTCTACAGAGGATTTTAACAGTTAGAATCATATAAATTGTTCAAAAAGGTCAGGATACAATACAATATTATTCAACTTACAAAAAACTAAGACAGTGTCTATAACTTTAAAAGGAAAGGACAAAGATGCCAACTCCAACATAAGCAATATTTTTAAATTTTCAAATAAAAACATTAAGTGATATTAAATTTAATCAGGCTTCATTGGTTTATTTTTGTTTTCATTCTCATTATTCTAGGAGGTGAGTCAAAAAGATCAAATAGGACCTAACTAAATTTAAAAGCTTTTTCACAGAAAAGGAAACCATAAGTAAGGCAAAAAAAAAAAACCCTCAGAATAGAAGAAACTATTTGCAAAGCAATTGACAAAGGATTAACCTCCTAAATATATAAACAGTTCATGCAGCTCAATATCAAAGAAATAATGCAACCAAAAAATGGATAGAAGACCTAAATACATATTTCTCCAAAGAAAACATACAGATAGCCAACAAATACATGAAATGATGCTCAACATCACTAATTATTAGAGAAAGGCAAATCAAATCCATGAGATATCACCTCACACCAGTCAGAATGCCCCTGATCAAAAGACACATGCATCCCAATGTTACTTGCAACACTGTTTAAAATAGATGTGACATGGAAATAACCTAAATGCCCATCAACAGAGAGGTGGATAAAGACAATTGGAACATATATACAATGGACTATTACTCAGCCATCTAAAGGAATGGAATTGGGTAATTTGTAGAGACATGGATAGACCTAGAGACTGTCCTACAGAGTGAAGTAAATCTGAGAGAAAAACAAATATTGTATGATGTCACTTACATGTGGAAACTAGAAGAATGGTACAGATGAACTTATCTGCAGAGCAGAAATAGAGACACAGATGTAGAGAACAGACTTATGGTTACCAAGGGTGGCTGGGAAGTGAGGGTTGAGATGAGTTGGGAGATTTGGACTGCCATGCATACACTGCCATGTACAAAACAGAGAACTAATGAGCCCCTGATGTATACCAGTGTTCTCTGGTGACCTAAAATGGGAAAAAATACAAAGAAGATGAGATCCAGGTACAGCTGATTCTTAGTTATATAGCAAAATCTAACACAACATTGTAAAACAACTACAATTAAAAAAAAAACTATAATTTTTTACTAATAAGGTTAACAATGTTCCGTGAAGTAACAGCAAATACTCTTGAATCTAATGTAATGCTGAAAGTTCTTAGCAGAACTTAAGTATATTTATTCATCTGAGACACATGGTAGCATCTGCTTCCTTCTTATAGAACAGGTATTACAACTCTGATTCTCACACATTAGAGTCATGTGTTTTTTCTTTAGTATCAATATCTGCCCCACCTAAGGGACTTCAATTCCATGGCGGTATGGGACCCAGGGATTCATATTAAAAATTTTTTTTCCATAGGTAATTCTACTGTGCAGCCAATGCTGAGAATAAGTTCTTTACACAGTCTCCGCTCCATTTTATTCTTCAAGTATCCTGTTCAAAATATCGCAAACTCTGTTTGAAATTCTCTTGGAAGAACTGTGGTAGAACTTATTAATATCTGGTGGTCTTTGCATAATCTATACACAAGGCATTTTGTGTTACATATATTAAGCCTTACTTCATTGACTCATGTCCTTTTTAAATTACTAGCATTCTAGAATAGCTACAGTGAAATCTTGCTACCTGTCCCAGGATATTTCATGCCTTTCTGGGAAAATTGCTTCTGTTGCATTCAAAGATAAAGTCCTATGGGATAAAGCTAGTATCTGAGCCATGTTCCCTGCTCTAGATCCACACAGCCACTTGACTTCTCTTCGGAAACAGCAAAGATTTCCATAAAAGGAAGTTAAGAGTTATATAGTAAACATCTATTTCCTTCTCTTTTCTTTATTATCAGAAAATAATCTATAACTTACTACTCATTGCAATTTATCCCAAAGAAGAGGAGGGAGAGACAAAGCTGACATTTTTTTGTCCGTTATGATACCTGAGCCTTCAATTATTTGATAGTCAAGGTTAATATCTATGATAAGGGTCAATCCTAGCCATATAATTGGCAAAATGTATGAGTCTCAGAGAATAATTGTAACTGCAGAACACAGAAGTCATATAAAATGCTATAATGATTATGCTCCATCTCTTGAGGATTTCTAGATATCTCTAGTATGTAGTATCTAACAAAAGGTTGAATCAGTACTTTGCTTTGTCTTGCAGTTTATCACCATTTTTGAAGGAAACAAGAATATTCTTCACAGTGTGAATCCCTCAAAAGAAGGCATTTCGGGTACAAAATATGTTATGCTTTTAACATTACTTCTAGAATGAGTAGTTTCTCCTTTGCAGCTTTGATGCATGTTATCAATATGAGATAGCTATATATAAAAATACAAATATTATATATAAATATTAAGATATTATTTCCACTTGCAGTTTACTATGCAATTCTTAAACCAAAGAGGTAATAGGTAGTGGAACTAACACTGATTAGGTATCAGCTATCTTCATTTTATTAAAGAAAAAGTGAGAATAACTTACTCAAGGTCACCTCAAGCTAGTAAGCTACAGTGCTGGGGTTCAAATACAGATCTCCCAGACATCAAAGCCTGAGCTCATTAAGCATGACCATAGCTGACATACTCAAATGATCACAGGAGCTAAGTAAGAAACAAACAAGAACAGTAGTTTGAGCAGGGGTCCATGGCATGCCCCATCTAAAGAAGGGAGTTGTTACACAGGTCCAGTCATTGGCATGCTGGCTTGTTGCCAGGCCTTCTAATTCAGGTCTTAGCATTTTTCAGAAGAAAGTAGAGACAGTTTTGTGTAAAAATTTCTGACTTTCAGATTTTATGATGTAATTTCAAAACACTTGAATGAAACAAAACTTGTTTATATCTCCTACACCATATAATATTCCCTCTGCAAGTCTTAGAACTGTAATTTACAAATGAGAAATGGAGGTAAATAACTATTGGAGGTTATACAGCCAATAAATGGAGAGCTTTTAGGGTTCAAAAACATATCTTCTTACTTTATCCTACATTCTTTCTTCCCTCTACACTGTGGATCCATATAGTTGCCATTGCGTCCCAGAACTAGGTCCTTAGTGGGTAATGACCAAAGATAGCTTATAATTTTGTTGTGAAAAGAACTATTAATTGAAAAACACAAGAGTTCACTGTTCACTCTGGGAATGATGGTGTTAACCTAGTACACCAGCCACCCACCAGTCTTCTAATAGTGAATATGGATTTGGGCAGTCTTTGATGTATTTCTAGAAACTGCTTTACAACACTGGAACCACTCAGAATACCTTTTTTACCGTGAAGATTCCCAGACCCTGTATAGACTGGCTAAGTTAGTATCTTGGAGTAATGATGTCCAGAAATCTGCACTTTAAGTAAGACCACCAAGTTTTCAGAACATTAACCCTTACCTCTCCAATGAGAATTTCAGAAGCCTTATCATAATGCCTCAGTCATGTTAGAAAAATTTTTATCTTTCCTTTTCAGAATGTACATTTTTCTCTTTCATCCATACTTCTGTCTTTTTGCTACAGATTNACTTTAAGTAAGACCACCAAGTTTTCAGAACATTAACCCTTACCTCTCCAATGAGAATTTCAGAAGCCTTATCATAATGCCTCAGTCATGTTAGAAAAATTTTTATCTTTCCTTTTCAGAATGTACATTTTTCTCTTTCATCCATACTTCTGTCTTTTTGCTACAGATTTTGGCTTTTTCCTTTTTAATTTTTAGATAATTTAAAAAACAGTAGCACAGTAAAAATCGAAACAGAGGCTTCCCAGGTGGCTCAGTGGTAAGGAATTTGCCTGCCAATATAGGAGACTCAGGAGACTTAGGTTCAATCCCTGGGTTGGTAAGATCTACTGGAGAAGGAAATGGTAACACAGTCCACTATTCTTGCCTGAACAAAAATCCCACAGACAGAAGAGCCTAGTGGGCCATAGTCTATAGGGTTGTAAAGAGTCGGACACGACTGACCAATTGAGCATGCACAAAAAACCTACACATTGTTTTTTTTTCAGTCTTTATTCTGTTGGCTTTCTTGGACTTCCCAGGTGATTCAGATGATAAAGAATCTGCCTGAAATGCAGGAGACCGAGGTTTGAACCGTGGTTCAGGAAGAGCCCCTGGAGAAGGGAATGGTAACCGACTCCAGTATTTTTGCCTGGAGAATTACATGAATAGAGGAGCCTGCCAGGCTACAGTCCATGGATCACAAAGAGTTGAACACAGCTGAGCAACTAACACTTTCACTTTCACTTTAAATTTGCTGTTAGCTGTGTTAGCTTTTAAGGGGCTTCCCAGGTGGGTCAGATGTAAAGAAGCTGTCTGCCAGTTCAGGAGACACAGGAGACCTGGGTTTGATCCCTGAGTCAGAAAGATACCTTGGAGAAGGAAATGGCAATCCATTCCAGTATTTTTTTCCTGGAGAATCCCATGGACAGAGGAGCCTGGCAGGTTAAAGTCCATGGGGTCACAAAAGAGTCTGACATGACTTAGTGACTAAACAACATATTAGCTTAAACATCGAAGATCACCTTGCTAGAAAAAACAAATCTAGTAACTATAAGAGGTATAGTCATGAATTCTGGCATGAACTGGAATTAAGAAAAAATGGGCTTTTACTATCATGTGTGCTTTTATGTCCTATCACATCCTAAGTTTTCATAAAAATATGTAAATATTCACCTCTGTCTTTACGTATAAAATACTCATTTTGTTAAATTTTAATACTATATTCTCTAAAAGAATATCTATGAACAAAGCTAGTGAAGGTGATGGAATTCCAGTT
>SJYA01008291.1:0-10135 GCA_006410615.1 Neotragus moschatus
ACGAATGGATAAGAAAGCTGTGGTACATATACACAATGGAATATTACTCAGCCATTAAAAAGAATACACCTGAATCAGTTCTAATGAAGTGGATGAAACTGGAGCTGATTATATAAAATGAAGCCAGAAAGAAAAACACCAATACAGTATACTAACGCATATATATAGAATTTAGAAAGATAGTAACGATAACTCTGTATGCGAGATAGCAAAAGAGACACAGATGTATAGAACAGTCTTTTGGACTCTGTGTGAGAGGGCAAGGGTGGGATGGTTTGGGAGAATGGCACTGAAACATGTATAATATCATATGTGAATCGGAGCACTAGTCCAGGTTCGATGCATGAGACAGGGTGCTCGGGGCTTGTGCACTGGGATAATCCAGACGGATGGTATGGGGAGGGAGGTGGGAGGGGGGTTCAGGATGCGGAACACATGTACACCCATGGTGGATTCATGTCAATGTATGACAAAACGAATACAATATTGTATAGTAATCAGCCTCCAAAAAAAATAAAGTGAAAAAAAAATCAAGGAAAAAAAATATTACTGATAAAATGAAAAAAAAAAAAAAAAAAAAAGTGGGAGGGCAGCCCCGCTCTCCACTCTGGGTGTTGCTACCACGAGGCGGCTGCCGGCACTGGGGTGACAGAAGTAGCAGTGCTGGGCCATCAGACAGATTCCCGAGGCTAATCAAGATTACCTTCCAGTGCAAATGGCAGAAGCTGAGGGCAGTGCTATAAACCCAGTTGAATTGGGGTTAATTTTAGGCTTACACAGAAGATTTTGGTTATTGCTCTTGATTTTTTAAAAAACAAGATAAAATTCACATATTATAAAATTCAGTGAATTCAGTGGTAGCAAAAGGGGAATCTTAAAAATTTTTATTTTAATCTAATGTTCTTTCCATCTTTGCAGCTATCTTTCTACCTTCGCTATCTTCCTTTATATTATTTTTTAATACCTAGACTAATCCCCAAACCAGTATCATATCATCAAAACTAGGTCAGCAGGAATAATTTTTCTAAATAGAAAATTCAAAGTAGATGAGGGCAGTATCCCTCACTGCATATGAAGAGCCCCCAAGAAGCTAGAACTGTCCCCAATGAAAAGAAATTTGATAATTCAAATATGCAATGAAAAGTATTCTGGAAGGCACTACAGATTCTAGAAATCAAAGTTTGTGCATCAGAATTTAGATTCTTTGTTCATCATAACAAACTCGTCTAATTTTCCTCTCTCAACTTCAAGAAGCAAAGACTCAAAGGCCATGCTAACTGGAAAATGACTCAGAAAACAGAAATAGGTAAAAAAGGCTGACTTTGTACATCCAATATTTTTGACATCCTTATCAGCAACTGGAAATTAACTTGAGTGACTTAAACCCTTAACCTTTCGGAGCCCACACATCAGTTGCCTTCTTGTAGAGAGTTGGGAGTTGGGGGTCACCCCAGTTTTGCAGCTGCAAACAGACTGAATAGCCCTTTTCTAAATTAAGTCAAATTCAACCTACAACTCACCTGAAATGTCATTCATTTCACCAGGCTTCCCTAAGAATGGATTGTTATGATTAGTAAAAATATGGACTGCATTCTATTAAGCCCATGACATGCCTGTCATCATACCAACCACTGCAGAGTCGAGCTTAGAAGGCAGGAGGTAAATAATACGTATGTAACATCACATAACCATTCATGTAATATGTATATCAGATGCTTGTACTCACAATCAGAAAATAGCAATATTAATAAAATACTAAAAATATTAAGATTTTAAAGTAAAAAAACAAAAAACAACCCTTAACCTTTCAACGTAGTGCAAAGAATTTTCCACCCAAAGTAAGCTGAGTTTGAGCTACCTGAATTCCAATGGTGATATGACAAAGGTATTCTCCCTGCAAATTCCGAGGCACCACTCTCAGGCAAGGTGAACTCTGTGAAGTTCCATGTCTATTTCCCTTTGCCCTTGCTTTTTCTGAACCAGTGCTTGTGACCTGAAACTCAGGCCACTAGGCCTGCCCTTTCCAATGACCACCCCCATTCAAAGCAAACAAGATCATTATGCTGACTGCTGGAGGAAAACACGGCATGCTGGGAGAAGTCAGAGGACTGCACTGCTGTGAAAGGCCAAGGGCACCCAGGGTCGGGGGGAGGGGAAAGAGAAACAGCATCCTAGTTTACTCTTGGGAAATAGCAATATACCTTTTGACCCAGTAATCCTACTTCTGATTGCTTATATATGTACACATGCACACTCACACACATAGCTAAAGGTCTTTAGCCTCAGCAATGATATCCACATTTCAGGTAGCGATACATACTGACCATTCGTTAATGACGTTCAGCTCACATTAACATTTTCCTCTTGGCCAAGGTTGGCCATTAGCAGGAATTCACTGGTTACAGGTTACCAGGCATTAGTCTGGCATTAGTTATATGGTGAGGAATATAATGAAGTCCACTTGCTGTAAGATCTGTCATGTTTGGTAAGAATACTTGAAGCACATTAGTAAGGCAGGTACAGGGAAGAAAAATCGATATGCCTACCTCCTCCTCTAGGAAATCACAAGCCAAGTGGAGGCGGGACACATTTACTTGATGGGGTTCGGACTTTAACTTCTTGGAACGCAGACTCCACAGTTTTATACAGGAGTTGTCAAAGCCTGCTGCGAGCAGCTTGCTATCCGGGGAGACCTCTGCAGTGTTCAGCAGCTGCTCTGTGTTGTAGAAGGCGTAGAAGTAGATGGTGGTGAGGGAGGGGGGGCCGTCCTTGACGCGCTTGATGCTCTCCTGCAGGAGCTCCAGTGCGGCCTCATTCTGCAGGATGGGCGCTGGCATGTCGGTAGGCTCCAGGCCGCTGCCCTCGCCGCGGGAGGAGCCACCACTGGTGTAGAGCTGGTAGTCCGTCCTCTTGGCGGGCTGCACATCCAGATGGATGTGCCAGGCCAGGATCCTGCACAGCGCGGCGTTGTTGTCACTCTGGAGGTAGCGGAGAAGGTAGTTGTAGCTGTCTTCCTGCAGACGAACCACGTACTTGTTGTCCAAGAAGGCTCGCAGCCGGAAGTTAGACAGGATGTCCTGGATGGTCTGAGTGGTCTGGAGCTGCTCGATGACATCCTTCTGGCTGGCGTTCTGCAGAAACATTCCATGGAAGCGGCTGTAAAAGCTTTCCACTGTGCTCTTCGGACTGTTCTGGATCAGGTTGAGGTGGAGGTAGACAAAAAGAGGGTAGAGGAGAGGCATCACTTCGTGGCTGTGCTGGGAGTCAGAATCTGTAAGCAAAGAAGTGAAGGCTTTATAACCAGCATGGTCTCCTGTGGCGCGCACAGTCCCCTTCTGGCCAGGACCCTACTTTCTGAGGCTATGGATTGAAGTATAAGCCCAACACAAAATTCCGGAAACTTGAAGCCAAAGCCTTTGGACCAAAGAAGGAAGATCACAGACCCAGAAGGCCAGCAAACCTGGAATTTGATGCCCAGAGGCTAAACAGTGTGCCTCTTCTCACACACATTCAAAGGAGCTTATATCCAGGCCTTTGGGTTAGTATTTTCCCCAGCGTATTAGCGTTGCTCAAATTGGGATCTCAGACCTTGGAGAGACCCTACATGGATTCTGGGGAGACTGAGTTCTTCATAGAAACTTTAATTTGATAATTTAAAAAGTAAACACAGGTAAATTCAGAATTATCTGGGTGGTCTTTAGCAAGTACTGGCATACAGTTTTAGTGCTCTCGTCTCCTGCAGTAACATCAAAGTTCTGAGTTTAGTGGGTTCACTGACAGGTACAGCCCCCTGGTTGGCATGTCCCTAAGTGTCTCACACCTGTCAGTGTACTCATTTTGTTTGGTTAAAAAGGACAACTTCTCTTTGCAGTGCTAATTTATAAGAGGAATATTTTCACATCATTAAAACTGAGTAATTTACCAACGTGAGACTTAAACACCATGAAGCCACATGACAAAGAATGTTCAATAAGCATCCAGTTTTGTCACAGGCTAATGAGGACAGCACCAAGGTGTGTGTGTGACGCCTGAGTGAGGGGGGCAGAGAGCTCTGACAGATCAAAGGCTCCACGGCCATGAGGGCAGAGGCAAGTGGCCAGCAAGGAGGGATGCTTGTGTACCAGCATCTCGGTCCATGTGAAGCAGTGAGCTATTCATAGCAAAATCCAACTGTTACATTCACTGGCTAATCTGAACTTTATTTTTTTGTGATTTTGCTTGTACTTTATTTGTAAATGAGTTTAGGTTCAAACAAAATAAAGGAAGCAAAGAAGTTTCATATCTAGTGTAATGTCTGTATATACCTAAGTAAATAATATAAAAATGCTTTAAGTTAGCACTTATATAACACTCTGATAGCATTTTCTTTTTTTATTCCATGGAAAGGAATCCACACCTGTCTCAAGACTCAGGAATACTGATTTAGGGCACTTATCTCTCTAATCAGAAGGGAGATGATTCCAGCACACTACCTATGCTTAATGCTCTATTTCATCTTACCACAGGTGAATTAACTGCATAGTATGTGCATTTAAGGATAAACACGCCCCCACTCAAACACATTCTTAGAAGATGAACTTCAATTACAGCGATCCCACACTGAATTAGGGCTGCTGCCCAGCTGCTGTAGGCTGAGCCAACAGGCGCAGGGTGCTGTGGTGCTGGCCCTGGGTGACTGAGCCTGACTGCCGCGGGGAAGCTGCACTGCTGTTCCACAGGGGGAAAGGAGAGCGTGGCTGCAACAGAGAAGGTCACTTACGGCATCTTAGTGCTATCGTCCCTGAGGTGAAGGTGAATAAACAAATGCAGCAATCCAACCAAGGCAGGACTAGTAGTGGTCCAGACCCTTCAGGAACGAAGGTTTGTGTCATCCCACCATGTAAAGAACCAGGACCAGCTGAGGTGCTAACTAAAGGTAAAAGCAATACTAAATAGGGAGTAGAAGAAGGTAGTTGAAGACCAGCTATGACCATGCGACCAGTTTCAGACCCCAGAACTGTAACTATCATGAGTACTCCTCCTCATTTTATTATGAACATGTTGGTGTGAGTATCTGTACGTAAGCAAATATCTTTGTTTTCTCTCTTCTCTTATCCTCTTACCACAGAATATAAGTTACACTGACTTTGCATCATAGTATTTACTCCTTTTTTTGGCTGTGCCACATGGCATGCAGGATCTTAGTCCCCTGACCAGGGACTGAACCCATGTCCTCTGCAGTGGAAGCACGGAGTCCTGACCCCTGGACCACTAGGGAAGTCCCTATAACACAGCATTCAAATCACAGAGTTTCAAGAAGAGTAAATATCACCTGTGGACTTTGTTTCTTCTTCCGAGAAAGTGATTAGGGAATTCTTGGTTGTTGTTCAGTTGCGAAGTCTTGTCTCACTCTGACCCCCACGGACTGCCAGACTTCCCTGTCCTTCACTATCTCCCACAGTTGGCTGAAATTCATGTCCATTGAGTCAACAATGCAATCTAATCATCTCATCCTCTGCCGCTCCCTTCTCCTATTGCCTTCAATCTTTCCCAGCATCAGGGTCTTTTCCAATTAGTTGGCTATTCGCACCTAGTGGCCAAATATAGCTGTACCGAGCGTTAGGCAGAATTATGAACTTGTTAAACATCTTTATTTGGAGATTAATTGTCTTTTAAGAAGATGGATATGGGTGTCAAGTTCATAATGGGTAGACTTATGATGGTTAATTTTATGTGTCAATGAGGCTAGGACACAGCGCTTAGACATTGGGTCAAGCATTCTAGATGTTTCTGTGAAGGAAATGTTTTAGATGAGATGAACATTTACATCAGTAGACTAAGCAGAGTGGGGTCCCCTCCATATGTGGGTGGGACTCATCCGACCAGCTGAAGGTCTTAGGAGCACAAAGAGGAGAAGAGGGAATTCTGCCAGCAGACTGCTTTTGGACATAAACTGTGGCTCTCCTGGGTCCTAGTCTGCAGGCGTGCCCTGAAGATTTTGGACTTGTCAGTCTCTGCATTCATGTGAGCCAACTCAAGATAAATCTCTTTCTTTATATATACATTCCATTCTATTGGTTCTGTTTCTCTAGAGAACCCTGACTAATACAGATTCTGCTATTTCTTTGAATGCTGTAATTCTTTAGAAGACCTCTGGAAAATTTCAATCTCAAAATACTAACAAAAAGATTCAATTTTATCAATTAGACATTCAATATGTTCTATTGGGATGAAGGGCTGTTTTCAACTCCTTACAATCTTAAGTTTCAGGCTTATTTTTGAAAATGAGAAGTATTTTAATTTACTAAGCTCAGAATAAAAAAAAAAAACACAAAACACTAGCCATCTAGAAACAGGGATGCAGGACTTTAAAAATTCCCATCAACATATCTGGAACAAGGTGACATTAACTTCAAGTTTTAGCTCAATTTTAATCTTGCTCCCTGTAATCATAATATACACCTTATGTTTTACTGAAAGGACACTAAGTCAAACAAACTCCAGTCCTCATTCCCTGGCCTTTCTCCACAGGGTTGGGCCTTCAGACACAACTCAACAGCTTCCTTTGTTTGTAGACAGCACCACTGACGTGACCCTTCCCATCCATGCCTGTGAACTCCTCTTCCCACCTTGCNGTGCTTCGGGCCTCCGGGCGGGGCCGCCGCCCGCAGCCTCCCCATTTTTATTTATACTCATTTGTGTGTATGTAAATTAACCTCAAAGCAATTTTATCACATGTGTAAATTGTGTATCCATCACCACAGTTCATATAGAAATGTTTACCTCACCTTCATTTTCTAATTTTCAAATAATAATTTAGTTTCTTTCTTTTTTTTAAAGCAAGTCCTTGATAGGTTTATTTAAATATAAATTTATTTATTTTAATTGGAGGTTAATTACTTTACAATATTGTATTGGTTTTGCCATACATCAGCATGAATCCGCCACAGGTATACATGTGTTCCCCATCCTGACCGCCTCCCTCCTCCCTCCCCGTACCATCATTATCTACCAAAGAAAGCTAGTTATTTTTATTTAGTATCTTTAACCATATTTTATATGTGTTTCAGTCCATTGCTAACATTGTCCTTATATAGCTTAACATTTTCTTGCCTGGAGAATTTCATGGGTAGAGAAGCCTGGCTACACTACATGGGTTGCAAAGAGCCAGACCCGACTAGGGGACTAACACTTTCACTAGGTACCCACTAGTGATGTTAACATTTGAAAATGTGACAACATCATTTTGTTGAGAATGGAGAGCAAGTGAACTTCTTATACAGTGTTAATGGAAAATAAAATTAAACAACCTCTTTGTAGGATTGTTTGGTAGTTTCTTTTAAACTTGCCTATGGCCAAACAATTCTTAGATATTTATCTAAGGTAAATGAAAACATAGGTTCACAAAGAGTTTTATACATGAATGCTTCTATATCCTTTTTTCACAGTAACTCAAACTGGAAACTACCAACTGTCCTCAACAGGCGGGAAACAATTTGTGGATCCATGCAAGCAATGGATTGCTACTAATAAAGAAGAAATATATGATTGATACACACAACAATATGAAAGACCTAGAAGGTGTTGTGCTGGGCAAAATGTATCAGACACTGTAGGGTCCGTATTGTGTATCTGATCAGGGAAAACTAATCAGTTGTTATAGAAGATAAGACAGTGGCTGTATGAATTTAGAGATAGAAGGGAGATTCCACACTTTGGACTTGTGACTTAGCCCCATTTCTTTTATTTGCAAAAGATATTTATATATGGTCTCACATTCTGCAATTATTGATTGATTTTGAGTGTTAAAATGAATTCCTTAAAAAAAAAAGAGATCCATTTTATTGTAGTATAATTGACATAATGTGTACAATATTATTAGTCTGAGACAAGCGTACACCAGGGAGGGCTTCCCAGGTGGCTCTGGTGGTGAAGGATCTGCCTGCCAATGCAGGAGACATAAGACATGGTGCCTAACTGTTGTGAATTGTAATTGCAAGAAGCCATTTAGAAGAGTTGTGTGGCTCAGAGTAGGTGCCCCAAACATGATAGTGGCTAGCATTATTATTACTGTGACTAAGAAATTCATATAAAGGGATCAGGTAGAAGTTCTTGGGCAGGAATAAGTAGGGAGGAGTGGAAAAGAGGAGAGGAGGAAATCTAGGTGAGAAGGACTCTGGGCATCACTTCCTGGTCATTCTCAGATCCACCTGTCTCTGGCTTGTGTACTTCCAAGTGGAAAAAACTAGGAAGTGAGTTGAGAAATATTTTCTACGTAGAAGAAGAGTAAACAGTGAATGACTCAAACTCAGCTAAAGTTTATTGAAAGGTAGTTGATTTACAATATTATATTTGTTTCAGATGGACAACATTTTTATAGGTGACTCCGTTTAAAGTAACTATATAATACTGGCCATGCTTATTTATTTTATGCATAGCAGTTGTATGCTTAATCCCTTGACTCTCTTCTCCCTCTATCTGTGAGTCTGTGAAACTTGAAAAAAAATATTAAATTACAATTTAGCTAGTAGAGTTTACCAAAGGACTCAGCATAGAGAAAAGGGGTCTGAAATAAGGAAAATAAGCATAATATCAGCTGGTTTTAAATAGAGATGAGAGAAGAGACAGGGCAAGAAGGAGGAGGGAAGGAGGCAGGAGAAGTCACCCAGCCATGCAGAGAAGGGACTGTTTCCTTTCCCCGGTGGGCAAGGATTCCTAGGGCTTCCCTCTGGGATTCATAATAACTTACTCTTAAATTTGAGCAAGAATGATGACATGTACCTGAAAATGATTTTCCCCTTAGAGTTTTCTGGATGGCCACATTTACCTCCTGGAGTTCAGTATGGGGACCACTGTGGTGTAAAACACGGAGGCCACGTTCTCCTGGGCCAGGGAGCTGGCTGTGGAGGGTTTTAAGTACATGAAGGCAATAATTCCATAGAAAATCCTTATGGCTGCCAAATGGGAGCTGCAGGTTCTGAAGGCTTTGGACCTTCCCTCTGTGGTGCTGATGTGGAGGATGCTGGACAGGATGAAGGCATAGGAAGTTAGGACTCTTAGGTTTAGGATTTTATTTTATCACGATTGTGTCCCTCTTACCATTTCTTTGCAGCTTCTCCTTTGTCTCTGGATGAGGGGTATCTTTATTTGGAGAGTTCCAGTGTCTTCCTGCTGATGGTTTTTGAACAATTAATTTTATCCTATAGTTATCTAACTTCATAAAATAGGAAAACATGAGTCTATACTTGATATTAGTCACTACAATTATTACTCCAGTTCAGACCATCAGAGGCTTTGGATTGCTGCCCATAAGAATGTAGGAAAAAACCCTTACCTTAGAGATGAAGGTAAACATGATCACAAATAGCTTGTGTTAGAAACAAGAGTTCATGAAAGAGATGTTTTTCTCACACAGTTGCTTTAAATTGTAATCAAATACCTGTGCTGTTGAAAAATGGAACACGCTCTCCTGGAAATTTTAGGATATGCCTTGGTTTCAACAGTCAGGAAACAAATAATAGGAAATAAGATCACACAGGCTTATGTAATGAAATCTGGTCACTGAGATGGGAAGACTTGGAGACCTGTTTAAATATGTGGGTATTTGGATAAAGGTTCTCCTAGGATGGAGTCACTTCAGAGACTGGAGTCCTTAGAAAAGGAGCAATTAGGACCCTGGATTTTGTTTTTTTGTGTCCCAAGTGTGTCAACTTGCTGCTTGAGAAACTATAATCTAATGCATCCTTTCAAATATTTTACACCCAACAAATCGATTATCATCATTATCATAATTAACATCAACATCACCACTTCCACCAGCATCACCACCAACCCCCACAACCAACTTGGTCATTACCATCGACATCCTCATCAGTCACTACCATTATTACAGTTTTTACTCATCATTAGTTATTCACTGTGTGGATGTGAGAGCTGGACTATAAAGAAAGTTGAGTGCAGAAGAATTGATGCTTTAGAACTGTGGTGTTGGAGAAGACTCTTGAGAGTCCCTTGGACTGCAAGGAGATCCAACCAGTCCATCCTAAAGGAGATCAGTCCTGGGTGTTCATTGGAAGGCCTGATATTGAAGCTGAAACTCCAGTACTTTGGCCACCTGATGTGAAGAGCTGACTCATTTGAAAAGACCCTGATGCTG
>SJYA01008293.1:0-16457 GCA_006410615.1 Neotragus moschatus
GGACTGATTTCCTTTAGGATGGACTGGTTGGATCTCCTTGCTGTCCAAAGGACTCTCAAGAGTCTTCTCTGAAGTACTTGGCTTTAACTTGCTTTTCTGATACTTTTGAACACTCAGTTTCACAGGATAGGAAAATGGGAGCCTGTGCTGTGCAACGCGGTGCTTAGTGGCTCAGTGGTGTCTGACTCTTTGCAGCCCCATGGACTGCAGCCCACCCGGCTTCTCTGTCCATGGGGGTCGTCCAGGCAGAATACTGGAGTGGGCTGCCATGACCTCCTCCAGGGGGTCTTCCCAACCCAGGGATCAAACCCAGATCTCCCACATTGCAGGCAGATTCTTTACCATCTGAGCCACCAAGGAAGACCAAGAACACTCCAGTGGGTAGCCTGTCCCTTCTCCAGGGGATCTTCCTGACTCAGAAATCGAACCGGGATCTCTCGCATTGCAAGAGGATTCTTTACCAGCTGGGCGACCAGGAAAGCCAAACTGGAGCATAGGTTTAGAAATTATGCAGTGAAGGTTTGAGTCCTGGGACCGCGCTGGTGGTCCGGTGGCTAAGAATCTGCCTTGCAGTGCTGAGGACAGAGGTCGAGTCCCTGGTTGGGGAAGCAAGATCCCACATGCCGTGGAGAAACTAAGCCCTCACACCGCAACGACTGAGCCCGCAAACCACAGCTAGAGTCTGTGCGTCTCAACAAAGGACCTTACATGAGGCGTTGAAGATGGCATGAGTGCCAACTGAGGCTGTATATAGCCAAATAAAATCTGAGGGTTTGAATCCCGAAAGACTGTCTACAAAGCCAACTAGGGGAATGTTTCTTTTCAGCGCAGCAAGAGAAGAGAAGCTGATTCGTGTCAGCAGACACTCGGTCGTGTCCAGAACGTCCATCCTGTTTGGTCCAGGCCAAAACATCTTTGATATTTGATCCTGTGCAGAACATCCAATAGTGTGTCTGCTGCTGCTGCTGCTAAGTCGCCTCAGTCGTGTCCGACCCTGTGCGACCCCAGAGACGGCAGCCCACCAGGCTCCCCCATCCATGGGACTCTCCAGGCAAGAACACCGGAGGGGGCTGCCATTTCCTTCTCCAATGCATGAAAGTGAAAAGTGAAAGTGAAGTCGCCCAGCCGCGTCTGACTCCTGGCGACCCCACGGACTGCAGCCTACCAGGCTCCCCCGTCCATGGGATTCTCCAGGCAAGAGTACTGGAGTGGGGTGCCATTGCCTTCTCCAAATAGTGTATCTGGTCCGTAACAAATGCTTCTGGATTTGTCTCACATATCAAGCACAAAATACCAAGGACGTTTTGGTGTGGACCAAAGGTCTTAAGGACCTTTTGGACAGGACCAAATATGACCAAATATCAACGACCTTTTCCATGGACCAAATGACTCCATAGATGTTTTGGACAGAACCAAGCATAACCAAGTACCAAGAACATTTTGGTGAGGCCTGGCTATCTCCATGGACTTCTTGGATGGGACCAAACATGCCCCAGTGTCCAACAACTTTTGGCATGGATCAACTCACTCCGTGGATGTTTTGGACAGGAGCACGTGTCTTGCAAGGAATTTTACAGAAATGAAGAAAATGAGATGGAACAGGGGTGATGAAATATGAAGGCAGGCCAAGAAGTTCCTGTGTCCGTACCTTGTGCAAGGACCTGCCCCATGCATTATCTTGGACTACTCTCGCACTGTTCTGCAAAATGACCCTTCTCCAACCTGCGCAGAGGAAAAAAGCTGGAAGAAGGGGGTGACTCGCCTAGAGTCACAGAGCTGGTGAATGACCCAATCTTCTGACCCTAAATCTCACACTTTTCCCATCCCTAACGATGACTGAGATTGTTATCATAAACCCTCTATCAGCGTCACTTTCATCATAACGGAATTTCAGACTGAAACTATCAAAAGCGATCAGAATACCATGCATTTTCTCCATCAGATTACACTTTGTACAACTGAGGTAAACTTTAGAGAACTCCTAGACTAACAAAATCATCGTCCTTGTAAAAGCCGCCAACAGTAGCCCACACAGAAAAATAATCACTGAAGGTCGGAAGACAGTGGAGCGGGTACGTGGGACGAGGTCTCAAAACCAGAATTGATTTTCCTCACCAAATGGTCGGTAAGGAAAGAGAGACAGCTCTTGAAACTGTAGCACCATGTTAATGGAAAAAATACGAGAAGGCTAGGAGTGCGTCACTCATCTCCGCAGCAATCTGCCTCAACCTGATCTTTGCAGATCACTGGGGACACTCGAACACCGCTGGGAGCTGGAACTGCCAGCATCAACTCCCTGGTTTTCTAATTCGTCGGGGATTATTAGCTAACGGGGGGCTGCGTGTGCACAGTAATAGAAACTTCAAATATGATAGGATGTGAAACAGAGTGTCAGCTCTTCACTGTATCGCTTTTCTCCACATCGTAGGGTTGTCCTCTTCCTTAAGTGAGTTTTTGTTAAGCCATCACAAATACTTTTACTAAAATACAGGCGGTTCTTAAGATAGATGTCTAGAAGCCTCGAAGAATGACTTTAGCGTTTCACTTTTCAGACAGAAAGGATTGAAAAGCACAAGATATTAGTGAAAATCTAGTTCTAGCAACGACTCCAAGTTGCCACTATTTATTCTACCCTGTGTTCAGCCCTTTCTTCCTCTGCACCTTCCCCACCCGTAACCAAAGTTCAAGCATCCTTGATGCTTTGCAAGACACGGAATCTCTAAGCATGTGATAACTTTTGCTATATGCAGTCTGTTTAATAAGGCAGGAAGGCAGGTGAGAATCGTACCACCAAACCACCCACATCACCATGTGTGAAATAGAGAGCCAATGGGAATTTGTTGTATGACTCAGGGAACTCAAACTGGGGCTCTGTGACAACCTAGAGGGGTGGGGTGGGGCAGGAGGTGAGAGGGAGGTTCAAGAGGGAGGGGATGGATATATGTACACCCATGGCTGATTCATGTTGCAGTTTGGCAGAAACCAACACAATTCTGTAAAACAATTATCCTCAGTAAAAAAAATAAAATTAAAAAAAAGAAATAGGACTGGAAGGCGCTGCGGATACAATCTCGGATTATTTGCAAAGACCAAGAGTAGAAAGAAAATATTTCCATACTTTAAACAGAATATTTGAATAAACGAGTCAATCCAGCCCCCCGAGCAGAGCAAGCTGCTACATTTGTAGCACGTAAATGAGAAGGTGGTTTGATTTTACGATGTGTGGGTAGGTGGAGAAGGAAATGGCAACCCACTGGAGTGTTCTGGCCTGGAGAATCCCAAGGAAGGCAGAGCCTGGTGAGCTGCCATGTATGGGGTCACACAGAGTCGGACATGACTGAAGCAACTTAGCAGCAGCAGCAGGTAGGTAGACAGAGCTTCAGAGACGAGCATGGTTATGTAGTTTTTAGGCGTAGATGCAGACGGTAACACGTCATTTGCACGCACAAGGCTCAGGGCCCTTTGGGCGTGTGAGATTCAGCCAAGCATCCCTGTGGTGAGTTAAAATTCTCATCAGGAATGTACAAACTCTTGCAAACACACAGGAGCCTCAGGCTTTACCCTCATCCGTTTACACAGGCATCTTGGTCTCTCCAGAAGAACAAATGGAAAACTCTCAAGTCGCAGCTGATGACCGGCCCAGTTATAGCCACTGATTTTCATAAAGCTAGTCAGGCACAGACTTGCTCTTAGCAAACAAACCCATGGCGCTTCTAGAAATCACGATTTGATTTATCATTATCTTTTAGCAGGTCTTCCAGAAAATTAAGATTTATCGTCTAACTGACCAGACTGTAATTTCCAGAATGCTATCATCAGCTTAAAACAAACAAACAAACAAAAAACATGGAAAAGGAAACTGGGTCAACGTTCACTCATTTCTCAATCTTTCATATTTTCTTAGGAACCATGATCATTCAACAACTCAAGTAGCTACTAGCCGTGGTCCCAGAGTTTGAATTTATTTTATAAAGCTGTAGCCTATCGTTGTTTCCTCATGTATCAACTTCCAAGCAACTCTATTTGCTTTTGAAGAAGACAATGGCAACCCCCTCCAAGTATTCTTGCCTAGGAAATCCCATGAACGGAGGAGCCTGGTAGGCTACAGTTCATGGAGTCGCGAGGAGTCGGAAACGACTGAGCGACTTCACTTTCACTTTTCACTTTCATGCATTGGAGAAGGAAATGGCAGCCCAGTCCAATGTTCTTGCCTGGAGAATCCCAGGGACGAGAGAGCCTGGTGGGCTGCCATCTATGGGGTCGCAGAATCGGACACGACTGAAGCGACTTAGCAGCAGCTATTTGCTTTTAACTTTAAAACGTGAATACCATTTTCTTCTGCAGAAATGGCAAAGGAAAACCAGGCTTTGAAGCCACCCTGGACTCTCTATCTGTTAATATACCATCTGCTGTCAATAACGGGCTTGGGTCTGCTGGCTTTTGCTACCCAAAGGCTAACTCCAAACTACTATTTAGGTTTCCCGAGCATTTTCCATAAGCCAGGGATTCAGCGTTCTGGGTGTCCTCTTATTATGCTCTTACCATTGCACATTCGAAGACGTTCGTTTCCTGTTCTGTTTCATCAGGGAACATGTTGCATTGCCAAATCTTCTCAACCCCAGAACCCGATGACGCCTGTCATCACAAAACACACCATAAAACTCCCACTCCAATAAGAGAAAAAAGCCAGCTATCGTTCCAAACTACTGCTTCTTTTAAAAAAAAAAAATGAGCATTTAACTTTTTAAAATTATCTTTAGTGTGGAGAATACTGAATATATGGAAATTAAAGACAACGCTGTAATGAATGGAGAAGGAGATGGCAACCGACTCCTGTATTCTTGCCTGGAGAGGCCCATGGACAGAGGAGCCTGGTGGGCTGCAGTCCATGGGGTCGCAAAGAGCTGGACGTGACGGAAGCGACTTAGTACGTACGGTATGATGAAATCCCAAGAAGCTTTCTCTCCACTTCATCAATTTTCGATATTTTGCCAATCAGTCATCTATATCTCTGCCCACACCCAACTTCCACGTAGCTACCATTTTAGAAACTTCTACTGTTATGAGTATTACTTGGCTGGACGTGAAGGTTGCAAGATCTTAGTGTCCCAACCAGGGAGTGAACTCACGACCCCTGCATCGGAAGGCTGATTCTTAACCAACGGACCAGCAGGGGAAATCCCTATAGTTATCATTTTCGCCATCCTCTTTGTGAGCTACACTGTGCATATCTTGAAATACACAAAAATTAATAGCACAGTTTTCATAAGTGCACGCAGCACCATGATCCAGAATTCTAATGCCATAGAGAATGCTTTCATCTCTTCAGAAAGCTCTTGCCACTCCCCAGTCTGTCCTTCAACAAAGAGGCGCCGCCTGTTGCATTTCTTAACCCCTGAGGTTATTTTTGTCTGCTCTAGCATCTCGTTTAAGTACGGCATCGATTCTTCAGTAGGAGGTTTCAGTATCAGCATTTATCGTTCAGTTCGGCTCAGTCCCTCAGTCGTGTCCAACTCTTTGTGACCCCATGAACCGCCGCACACCAGGCTTCCCTGTCCATCACCAACTCCCGGAGCTTGCTCAAACTCATGTCCATCGAGTCGGTGACGCCATCCAACCATCTCATCCTCTGTCACCCCCTTCTCTTCCTGCCTTCAATCTTTCCCAGCATCAGGGTCTTTTGAAGTGAGTCAGTTCTTCGCATCAGGTGGCCAAAGTATTGGTGTTTCAGCTTCAGCATCAGTCCTTCCAGTGAACATTCAAGACTGATCTCATTTAGGATGGACTGGTTGGATCTCCTTGCAGTCCAAGGGACTCTCAAGAGTCTTCTCCAGCACTACAGTTGGAAAGCATCCATTCTTCAGGGCTCAGCTTTCTTTATAGTCCGACTCTCACATCCATGCATGACTAGTGGAAAAAGCACAGCCTTGACTTATTATTGGTTTTATCGTTAGGTCTGTGCTTCATCCCAGTTGTAGGATGCTATCAGTGGTTCGTCCCTTGGGACTGTTGAGCACTACCACACTGTATGATATACAGTGAACATACATGTCAATTGGATGAATATGACAAACAGCTCCCCCCGTCTCCTGCCGGGCACTTGGCTTGTTTGCACTTTGGGTCACCTGCAACCAAACCTCTTATGACGGTTCCCGCATAATCACGTTTCACGGATAAACACCTGAAAACCGCTGGATCCNTGAGCACTACCACACTGTATGATATACAGTGAACATACATGTCAATTGGATGAATATGACAAACAGCTCCCCCCGTCTCCTGCCGGGCACTTGGCTTGTTTGCACTTTGGGTCACCTGCAACCAAACCTCTTATGACGGTTCCCGCATAATCACGTTTCACGGATAAACACCTGAAAACCGCTGGATCCAAAGACAGACACGTAACTCATTTTAGAAGAACTTGTTCAACCTTACTCTGCTGTTGCCGGACATCAGGTTCTCCCATAAAATGGTTGTTGTCATTAAAAAAAAATATTTTAGCCATTCTATTTGCTGTATAAATAGTGTCTTGCTGAGCCTTTCATTTGTATTTCTCGCATCACCAGTGATGCTGAACACATTTTCATGTGCTTACCAGCTGTTTGTGTATCATCATTTAAAAAAGAAAAAAAACTTTTACTTTTGAACTAATGTTAGACTTTCTGAGAAGTTGAAAAAATAATAATTACCTTTTTGCCCTCACCCTGCACTCTCTAATGTTAACAATTTGTTGTTTACTCACTTAGTTGTGTCTGACCTTTTGCAACCCCGTGGACTGTAACCCTCCAGGCTCCTCTGTTCACGGGATTGTCCAGGCAAGAACACTGGAGTGGGTTGCCATGCCCTCCTCCAGGGGATCTTCCCGAGCCAGGGACAGAACCCAGGTCTCCTGCCTTGCAGGTGGATTCTTTACCACTGAAACACCTGAGAAGCCCAATATTGACATTTTACATATGCCTAATTATCAACTATGAGGAATTAACATAAATTAAATGTCAACGAAATTAGATCTTATTTGTTGAGATGTATCTGGTTCAAAGCAAAAATTATAGTAAAATGAATTATATTTATTTAACTATACTAAAATTATATTATATCATAGCCTTGTGCCTCCTCAGCCTTCAGCTTCACTTTTGACCACTCCTTCTTGGTCCTTTTAATGTTTCTGTATTCAACAAAAAAATATTAAACAGAAAGTAGCATACTATATAAACTCTCCTGCTCCTCACTGCTTTATTTTTTCTACTTAAGAGCTTTCTGGAGATTTTATATACCAGCACGTAAAGCCCTCTGTCATCCCTTTTCCAACCACATTTCATTGTGAGGCTGTACTCTGGTTGACGGAACTACATGCCTATTTTAAAGACTCTTCCATCCTCATATTTGTCAGAGTGATCTTTTTGGATGGCGTTGCCAGAATCTCAGCACCACCCAGTTCCTTTCAGAATTTCCGAGCCGGGGATCATAACTGAGGACGTTCTGAAGAGGCAAGCACAGTCAGGCTGACCTTGTTGGGTGCTGTCCATTATGTGTGTGTGTGTGTGTGTGTGTGTGTGTGTGTGTGTGTGTGTGTCCCCAGACTGTAGCCCACTAGGCCCCTCTGTCCATGGGATTCTCCAGGCAAGAACACAGGAGTGGGTTGCCATTTCCTTCTCCAAAACGAACTATAGAAAGAAAGAAAGTGAAGTCACTCGGTCGTGTCCAACTCTTTGCGACCCTGTGGACTGTAGCCCGCCAGGCTCCTCTGTCCCTGGGATTCTCCAGGCAAAAAGACTAGAGTGGGTTGCCATGCCCTCCTCCAGGGGATCTTCCCAACCCAGGGATCAAACCCAGGTCTCTTATGTCTCCCGCATTGGCGGGCAGGTTCTTAACCCCCAGTGCCATCTGAAAAAAGCCATCTGGGAACTCTCGACTTGGAAGCCCCCAAAGTCAGAGCTCCCTCCCAGCAGATGGCCCAAAGGCAAAGAAGATGAAATTCACAGTCAGGGCGGGGCAGGGCTTTTCTGAAATCTACAGGAAATGGAATGCCCCAAGGATGACCCCAGCCCATCTGAAAGAGGAACCCGTCCAGACTGGCTCCAATTTCAGAACGTTCTACAAAGACGAGGACCAGCCCTCCTACTTCTGGGACCTGATGCTGATATAAGTGCTTCCAAGGATAGAGAATGTCCCCCCTCTACCACTGACTCTTCCACATCCGATCTCACCAGGTAACTCAGACTCACACACAGAGGAAGGCCATTCCTTGTCTGCCAGCCAGAACTGAGCCAGAAGGGCCCCTAAAGACACCCCATCTCAGACAGCCCCGCCCATCTGCTTTGTCTTCTCAAGCTGGCCCCAAACCCTGAGACTCTGCCAAAGCTTTGGAACCTGGTTCATTTCCTCTCCTCATTTTGCTGACCCATGGCTTCCAGGAAATTCCTCAACCTCTCTTCGTCTCCATCAGCTCAGCATTTCTGTTGTAGGCTCCCCACATGGGACGCGGGATCTCACTTCCTCCACTGCGGACTGAACCTCGGTTAGGGCTTTGGTATCACAGAGTCTCAACCACCAGACTGCCAGGAGAGCCCCACATCTTTAGAGTTAGTGTTAGTCATTCAGTTGTGTCCGACTCCTTGCAAAACCCACGGAGGCCAGGCTCCTCTGTCCTTGGGATGTCTCAGGCAATAATACTGGAGTGGGTTGCCATTTCCTCATCCAGGGGGTCTTCCCGACCCCAGGGATCAAACCTGGGTCTCCAGCATTGCAGGCGGGTTCTATACCACCGAGCCACGAGGCTAAAATATTTCACGGAGCTTCCAGGAAACGCGAACCTCATCACATCCATTTTTCCTGCTGAAATTGCTATAGGGCGTCCCTACTGCCTTAAGGATAAAACTCCAAACCTGAGCTGCAGGAAAATATACGGTATCACTCAATGTTTATGAACACTGAAAATGTGTATAACCCCAAATCCTTTCAGAATGAAGGTCTCTGTTACAAAAGTATGAAGGTGTGAATAAGGCTGGCAAACAATAGTTCAGGGCAGTGCACACATCTGGGGCATGAGACGAGGTGAACAGAGTGGTGGGGTATACAGTAAGTGGTACTTGTGTGTGTGTGTGTGTGTTTGTGTGTGTACGCCGTGTGCTCAGTCCTGGCCAACTCTTTGACCCCATGTAGCCCACCAGGCTCCTCTGTCCATGGGATTTCCCAGGCAACTTCCCTGGCGGCTCAGATACTAAAGAGCCACCAATGGCAGGTTGCCATGTCCTCCTCCAGGGGATCTTTCTGACCCAGGGATCGAACCCACGTCTCTGGCGTCTCCTGCATTGCCAGGCACATTCTTGACCACTGAGCCACCTGGGAAGCCTCATCACTGAATTCATAGCATTAGATAAAGGAGAGCCTGTCCCCTCACGTGGGTCCTTGGACATACACCCTCTCACAGCTAACCCTCCTCTTGGGTCTATCGCTCTGACACCTGGACCGGGTGTTATTAAAGCAGATATTCACACAACCCTCAGATGCTACAGACAGCATTTTCTGCACGACCAACACGATGGAATGAAATCCCTACAGGGGCACAGAAAAGTTGTTGTTGCTAAAAGTGAGGAGCCGCCAACTTGGAAGTTCAGATGCCACCAACAGCCGGAGAACCGGAACCATTTTTAATTTAAGCTCGATGTAGTGAATTTCAAGCATGGGCGTGATACACAATTCACGCGTTGGTGGGAAGTAAGGCTTCAAATACATTATTTCGCAGAGAGGTCGGGGGAGACGTGGCATTCCTACTGGTTTTCCATTTATTTAGTCATCTTCATCCCCTTCCCCCCAGTAAGTATTTGAGTTGAAACAAAGGGAAACATTTTTCAGTCTCGACAGATTAAACTCGTATCTTATTATTCTTTTTTTTCCAACGTGCAAATGACTGGAACAGTTTTGTCCCGGAAGAACACAGTGTCTCTGCTAAGTCCTTTGCCTGTGGATGTGGAATTCCCAGAGGAAAGGAACTGAAACCCTCCACACTGTCAGCTTTTAGTTACTTTGTTCTAAAGGCAAGAGCCAGGGAAGGAAGGAAGCAGGTAGGGCAGTGTACAAAAGGGAGGAATAAGAGAAAGAGAAAGGACTTGTCCAAAGAGGGGCGGGAGACTGCACTGGGTACCCTGTGAGAATTTTCCACTCTTGTGCATCGTGTGAAGATACAGTAGCATCCTGCTGTGGGTGAGGGGAGGCTCACGAGGAGGGCTGTGTGTGTGTGTGTGTGTGTGTGTGTGTGTGTGTATTTCCCAGGTGGCGCCAGTAGTAATGAACCTGCCTGCCAATGCACCAGACTTAAGAGACGTGGGTTCAATCCCTGGGTGGAGAAGATCCCCTGGAGAAGGGAATGGCAACCCACTCCAGCATTCTTGCCTGCAGAATCCCATGGACAGTGGAGCCTGGCGGGTTCCACAGGATGGCAGGGAAGTGAAGTGAAAGCCAGTCAGTCGTGACCCCATAGACTGTATAGTCCATGGAATTCTCCAGGCATCGCTGAGGCGGACACAAATGACGTGACTTAACATGCACACATGCACACACACACACACACACACACCTATATACAGGTACACATGTATATAATATATGCATACATATCATATATAGAATTATGACTGATTCTCAATGTTGTACAGCGGAAATCAACACAGCATGGGAAAGCAACGATCCCCCAATGAAATATTTTAAAAAAATAAATTTCGCTTGGCTTTCAAACTTAAAAAAAAAAAGATATTAATAGCATCCAGCCAAAGACAACATCCTCAGATACAGACCTCCTCGCGATTGTGCAGGAAGCTGGCTTAGGAGGGGTGAGGGAGGGGGTAGGCCAGGATTTCCCCACCAGTCCAGCTGATGGGAAGTGGGAGGGCAAACAGGTCTGTTGATGCGGCCAGATGTCCGGAGCCCCGAGCGCAGAGGGAGACGGCGGGGAGGGGTCTAAAGGGGAGAAGGCTCGGCCCGCTACTCCAGCATCGCTGCAGGTTGCTGAGACCTCTATCACTGGCACTAGTCCATGTGATGGCCAACCTCCACCCCGCCCGTTTTAACTGAGACCATCTCCAAGGAGATCATGCCTGGGATGCGGGGACGAGCAGAGGGAGCAGCCCACCAAGGTGTTTGATTTGCTGGCTCAGCATTTGTTGTTTCCTCTTAATATTAGACTCCAATTTATCCATCAGCCATCTAATTCATTCTTTCACTCTTTATTTCTCCTGTTACTATTCATCTAATTCATTCTTCACTTGTGATCTATCTATTTATGGCATTCATCAATCTATATCTACAGGGTGTCTACAGATCTATAACTGTCTAATTCATTCTTTCCTTATTTATTCTTTCCTATTAGACTCTATTCTTTCACTATCGTTCATCATCTGTTCTATCCATTATCTATCTATCATCCGGGTATCTCATTTATTCTTTCCTACAGGCTCCAAAGAAAGCTGAGCACCGGAGAGCTGATGCTTTTGAACTGTGGTGTTGGAAAAGACTCTTGAGAGTCCCTTGGACTGCAAGGAGAGCCAACCAGTCCATTCTGAAAGAGATTAGTCCTGGGTGTTCATTGGAAGGACGGATTTTGAAGATGCAACGTCTAAACTTTGGCCACCTGATGCAAAGAGCTGACTCATTGGAAAAGACCCTGATCCTGGGAAAGATTGAGGGCAGGAGGAGAAGGGGACGATGGAGGATGAGATGCTTGGATGGCATCACCGACTCAATGGACATGGGTTTGGGTGGTCTCCAGGAGTTGGTGGTAGACAGTGAAACCTGGTGTGCTGTGGTCCATGGGGTCACAAATGGTCAGACATGACTGAGTGACTAAACTGAACTGATGAGGCTCTGATTTATTCTTTGACTATCTGACTATCTGTCGATTTATCATTTATCATCTATTCTATCAGCTGTCTATCCATGACCTATCATCTGTCTAATTTATTTTAATTATGTATTCTTTCTTGCTGCTACTGCTGCTAAGTCGCACCAGTCGTGTCCGACTCTGTGTGACCCCATAGACAGAAGCCCACCAGGCTCCCCCGTTCCTGGGATCCTCCAGGCAAGAACACTGGAGTGGGTTGCCGTGTCCTTCTCCAATGCATGAAAGTGAAAAGTGAAAGGGAAGTCACTCAGTCGTCTCCGACTCTTAGCGACCCCATGGACTGCAGCCCACCAGGCTCCTCCATCCCTGGGATTCTCCAGGCAGGAGCACTGGAGTGGGGCGCCATCGCCTTCTCCTATTCTTTCCTATTAGACTCTAATGGATTCTTTGACTCTCTGTCCATCCGTCTATCACTTGTCGTCTGTCCCATCAGCTCTCTCTCTATGCATGGTCTGTCTACCACCTATCTACTGATCTAATTTATTACTTCCCGATTTAGTGTTTCCTATGAGGCTCTAGCTTATCCTTTGACTATGTGTCTGTCTGTCATTTGTCATCTACTCTATCAGGTCTCTATCCATTACCCATCGACTATCTGTCCGATTTATTCTTTCACGGCTTATTCTTTCCTACTAGGCTCTAACCGTGCTAGGCTTTCTCTTTCCCGTCCTCCTTTGTACTTTCGAGCAAAGTGCTTGCACACCAAGTAAAGGTCAAAAACACAGGTTCTGAATTGGGGCATGAATTCAGAAAGACGCACGTGGGGCCGTCAGACACAGACACGGGTGCTGTTTAACAGCTGGCGTTCTGTTCTAACTGTATCTCCATGGCATGCCTATCGGCTGCTATAAAAGCCAGTCTGTAGACTAAGGTCTGGAGAAGGAAGTGGCAACCCACTCCAGTGTTCTTGCCTGGAGAATCCCAGGGGCAGGAGAGCGTGGTGGGCTGATGTCTATGGGGTCACACAGAGTCGGACACGACTGAAGTGACTTAGCAGCAGCAGCAGACTGAAGGTCCGGAATGTGCAGCTACCAGGGAAAACCACGTCCTATCTCAGCTCACAGGAGGAAGAGTCACAGAAGACCAGGGCTAAGGCTTCTGCATTCTAAAACAACCATCAGTGGACGACCTGCTTAAGAAGATGTGGTCCATGTACACAGTCGACCACTATGCTGCCATAAAAAAGAAAAAAATTATGGCATTTGCAGCAACGCAGATGGACCCAGTGATTATCATACTAAGTGCACAAATTCAGATGCAGAAAGACAATTATGTGACATCAGTTATACGTGGAATCTAAAAATAATACAAATAAAAGTATAAAGAAAACACAAACTCACAGGCATAGGAAACCAACTTATGTTTACCACGGGGCTTCACTGGTGGCTCAGACAGTAAGGAGTCTGCTTGCAGTGCGGGAGACCCGGGTTCGAGAACATGCCCTGGAGAAGGAAATGGTAACCCACTCCAGTATTCCTGCCTGGAGAACTCCGTGGAAGGAGAAGCCTGGCAGGCTATAGTTCATGGGTCGCAAAGAGTCGGACAAGACTGAGTGACTCCACTTCTGTGTTTACTGCAGGAGAAGGAAGGGATAAATCAGCAGTATGAGATTAATAGTTACACACTATTTTACATAAAATTAACAACCAAGACCTACTGTACAGCACAGGGAGCTATATTCAATGTCTTATAAAAACCTATCATAGAAAAGAATCTAAACAAATATATAAACGTGTGTGTGCGTGCGCACGCACACACACATGCTAAGTCTCTTTAAGTCGTATCTGACTCTGTGCAACCCTATGGACTGTAGCTTGCCAGGCTCCCCTGTCCATGGGATTCTCCAGGGAAGAGTACTGGAGTGGATTGCCATTCCCTTCTCCAGGGGATCTTTCCGACCCAGGGATCGAACCCAAGTTTCTTATGTCTCCTGCATTGGCACGCAGGTTCCTCCACCTGGGAAGCCCTGTGTGTGTGTGTGTGTCTGTGTGCCTGTGTGTGTGTGTGGGTGTGTGTGTTACTAACTCAGTCGTGTCTGACTCTTCGTGACGTCATGGACTGTAGTCCACCGGGCTCCTCTGTCCGTGGGGATGCTCCAGGCAAGAATACTGGGGTGGGTTGCCATTCCCTTCTCCAGGGGACCTTCCTGCCCCAGGGATTGAACATCTTCATCAGCAAGTGGATCCTTTACCATATGAGTCACCAAGGAAGGAAGCCTGGACGTGGACAAGCAATAGTCGGACATGAGTAAGCAACTAAATACAGTCATATACATACATACATATATATATATATACACACACATATACAGTATATACATAGAACTATACATACATATATATATATATATACACAAATCCCTCTGCTATACACCTGAAACACAGTTCAGTTCAGTTGCTCAGTCGTGTCCGACTCTTTGCGACCCCATGAATCACAGCACGCTAGGCGTCCCTGTCCATCACCAACTCCCGCAGTTCACTCAGACTCACGCCCATCGAATCGGTGATGCCATCCAGCCGTCTCATCCTCGGTCGTCCCGTTTTCCTCCCACCCCCAATCCCTCCCAGCATCAGAGTCGTTTCCAAGGAGTCAACTCTTCGCACAAGGTGGCCCAAGTACTGGAGCTTCAGCTTCAGCATCATTCCTTCCAAAGAAATCCCAGGGCCGATCTCCTTCAGAATAGACTGGTTGGATCTCCTTGCAGTCCAAGGGACTCTCAAGAGTCTTCATCAATTACATTTAAAATTTATTTTAAAACTGTCTATTCTAAGACTTTCTCGCTAAACCTTTCGTCAAGTCACAGGAATCCGCTACTGCAAGTCTGCTCATAAAAGACAAATCATGCTAACAGAGGCAAATAAACAGCCTCGGGGAAAAACTCAGAACCAGTCTATTATAGATAAGCGTGCCTGCTGGCTGAGTCTGACACAGCGTAGAGAACAAGGGCACATTTTCTGATGACAGAATTTCTCTCCACTGCTTTCATGTGATTAAAATACCTGCATCCCATCATGTCCTGCAAAGACCACTGTGAGCTTCAATCTCTTAATAGCTAAACTAAAGCGAAGAAGCGCTCTCAGGACCCATGTCGAGTGTCCTCAGCGTGAACACCTTTCTCATCTCCATTCGATCCTCACGGAAAGTGCTTACCGGGCATATCCATCAATAAAAAGACACTTAGAGGCACCTTCTGTAGGAGACCTACCCCAGCTTCTATGACTCTCTCTCAGGTTAGACTTTGGCCAGCTCTATTTCTTCTTCTGCATTATGGAAAAATAAAGATCTTTCAGCCTAAATATCACTTTACTGAATGAAAAGTGAAAGTCGCTCAGTCGGGTCCGACTCTTTGGGACCCCAAGGACCATACAGTCCAGGGAAGTCTCCCAGCCAGAATCCTGGAGTGGGTGGCCTTTTCCTTCTCCAGGGGATCTTCCCAACCCAGGGATCAAACCCAGGTCTCCCGCATTGCAGGCGGATTCTTTACCAGCTGAGTCACGAGGGAAGCCCAAGAAGACTGGAGTGGGTAGCCTTTCCCTTCTCCACGGGATATTCCCGACCTAGGAATTGAACCAGGGTCTCCTTCATTGCAGGCGGGATCTTTACCAACTGAGCTATTCTTTAAAAGTCATATATCCATAGGATCTCACCCTCATACTCCAAATTCTGGACACAATGGTTTTGTCCATCTCTGCACCTCACCACACACACACACACACACGTCATTTTTCTCCCTCTTCATATTTTTTTGGTCCACACCATGCAACCTGTGGGATCTTAATTCTCTGACCAGGGATTAAATCCATCCCACTAGCAGTGGAAGCTCAAAGTCTTAACCACTGGACCACCAGGGAAGTTCCTCCCTCCTACCGCCTAGCTGTGGCCCGAGGCCTGAGACCACATGATGAGCTGCACCCTGTGAAATAAGAGGAGAGCACAATGGTAGAGGGAAAGGGACTTGAGCCAAGAAAACCAGAACGTACAAACCAAAGAGCAACCAGGAGAGACAAGTGGGATTTGTTGTTGCTCTTCACCAAAGCTCACTCAAACTCATATCCATCAAGTCAGTGATGCCATCCAACCATATCATCCTCCGTCGTCCCCTTCTCCTCCTGCCCTCAATCTTTCCCAGCATCAGGGTCTTTTCCAGCGGCTCAGTTCTTCACATCACATGGCCAAAGCATTGGAGTTTCAGCTTCAGCATCAGTTCTTCCAATGAATATTCTGGGTTGATGTCCTTTAGGATGGACTGGTTTGACCTCAAGTGACCATTTTGCTTTTTATTTCCAGAAATCTAAAAAAAAAAAAGCCAAGTTTCCGCATTGGAGCTAAGTGGCACTTGATGGAGCTGTAGATCCATGCCTTCATTCCCTCATTGTGCCTGTCAAACCAGACTCAGGAAATGTCAAGGCTGTATATCGTCACCCTGCTTATTTAACTTATATGCAGAGTACATCATGAGAAACACTGGGCTGGAAGAAGCACAAGCTGGAATCAAGATTGCCGGGAGAAATATCAATAACCTCAGATATGCAGATGATACCACCCTTATGGCAGAAAGTGA
>SJYA01008295.1:0-16619 GCA_006410615.1 Neotragus moschatus
AAAGTTCTGTCTAGTCAAGGCTATGGTTTTTCCAATAGTCATGTATGGATATGAGAGTTGGACTATAAAAGCTGAGAGCTGAAGCATTGATGCTTTTGAACTATATTGTTGGAGAAGACTGTCGAGAGTCCCTTGGATTGCAAGGAGATCCAACCAGTCCATCCTAAAGGAGATCAGTCCTGTGTGTCCATTGGAAGGACTGATGCTGAACCTGAAACTTCAATACTTTGGCCACCTGATGAGAAGAGCTGACTCATTTGAAAAGACCCTGATTCTGGGAGGGATTGAGGGCAGGAGGAGAAGGGGATGACAGAGGATGAGATGGCTGGATGGCATCACCGACTCAATGGACATGAATTTGGGTAAACCCCGGGAGTTGATGATGGATAGGGAAACCTGGCGTGCTGTGGTTCATGGGGTTGGAAAGAGTCAGACACACTGAGGGACTGAAATTAACTGAACTGAACTAGAATGTGTTTATTCCAATGATAGGTTTATACTCTTTGTTGAAAGAGAAAAGTTTTCATTATCTACTTCTATACTGAATTTAACTGAAATTTGGAAAGATCTCAAAGATGTAATACCACCAAAGCTTGCATAAATATTTAGAGATACTGACCTATTTAAATGACAGTGGGTTTTGATAGTAGATTAATTTTTTATTTTAAAAATCTATGGAAATGAGTGAATTTAATATAATTTTTATTTCTCAAATGAAGCTCTTTGAACATAAGAACTTCTATAACTTGTTTCAATATGATGGTTTTCCTTTGATTCAGGAAACCCCTCATGTGGTCTTCTTGTGTTTGCATTGTTTTTAAGTTCACTAGAGAGGTCTAATTGAACCAAGGAATTCAGCAAACTTAGAGGAAACCACCAAGGTTTACATGGCTTTATTAGACATTCCTCTGAAGTTGTTTTGTTTCTAATGACCTTGCTGTATAAGTTCACTTTCAAAAGGCATATTTGTTTTCTTTCATCTTTCTCTTTCTTCTTAAAGGTTTTATAAGTTGCTAAAATGTACACCTAGAGAATAAATTACAATCCAACACTTTAAAGTGTAATTTGAATGCTATAATGCTTTAGATTTTCAATTTCTGGCAAAGATTGGAAGTAACTAGCTCCTTACATAATTAAATATCTAATTTTACTCACACATTGTTCAGGAAGCAAATGACCTCTTAACTATCTGTGTGAATGTCAGTAACTTGATTTGGAATATTTACTAGCATTCAATGACATTTCCAGTTGTTTTTTTTTTTTTTTTTTTTTTTTGGAAGTTTTCTTCTGAGGGCACATCTCAGGTCATGTTATTTTCTTTAATCCATGAAAGATTGGCATTTNTGTGTGAATGTCAGTAACTTGATTTGGAATATTTACTAGCATTCAATGACATTTCCAGTTGTTTTTTTTTTTTTTTTTTTTCCTGGAAGTTTTCTTCTGAGGGCACATCTCAGGTCATGTTATTTTCTTTAATCCATGAAAGATTGGCATTTCAATTACTAGTGAGAACACTTAAAATTTGTCTGATTCTTCATATTCTTTTTAGCTGATGGGGAAACTTGTCACTTATCTCCTGTTTATATGACAGCAGAGGCTCCATCAGCCTGATTCCAAGAGTGATCATAGTGAGCAAACCCCCTATCAATCTCCATTGATATGTAGCATAAGTATGAAACAAATTTGTTGCTTTTTGAGTTCTTTGTCTACTCTGGATTCAAGTCTTTTATTGAATATGTGATTTGCAAATATTTTCTCTCAGCCTGTGGTTTGTCTCTTTACATCCTTAACAGTATCTTTCGCAGAGAGAAGTTCTAAGAACTTGAGTCTTTAGTGCTTTTTTTTTTTCATGAATAGTATTTTTGGTGGTGCATCTGAAAAGTCGTCACCAAATGAAAAGGTCATGCAGATTTTCTCCTACTTTTCCTTCCAGGAGTTTTGTAGCATTGTGTTTTACATTATGGGCTTCCCTGGTAGCTCAGTTGGTAAACAATCTGCCTGCAGTTCAGGGGACCTGGGTTCTATCCCTGGATCAGGAAGATCCCCTGGAAAAGGAATAGGCAAACCACACCAGTGTCCTTGCCTGGAAAATCCCATGGACAGAGGAGCCTGGGGGGAGGCTGCGATCCATGGGGTGGCAAAGAGTCAGGCATGACTGAGTGACTAACATTATATGTATTTTACATAATATTTTGGGTTCATTTTGAGTTGATTTTGTGTCACATGTGAGCTCTGCATGTAGGCTCATATTTCTGCATAAAAACATCCAATTATTTCAACATTATTTGTTGAAAAGACCATCATATCTCCATTGAAATGCCTTCGAATTTTTGTCAAAAATCAGTTAATTATCTGTGTGGGTCTACTTTTGGGCTTTCTATTCTGTACCATTAGTCAATGTGTCTATTTTTTGTCAGTATCATGCTGTTTTGATTCTGGTTGCTTTATAATAAATCTGGTTTTCAGAGTATTCCGATGTTATTCTTCTATTTTAGAACTGTGTAAGCTCTTCTAATCCTTTTGCCTTTCAACATAAATTTTAGAATATTTTTTTACACCTACAAAAAAGCTCGTGGGGATTTTGATTGGGATTATGCTTAATCATTAGATCAGACTGGGAAGAAATGACATCTTAACTTTGTTGAATTTTCCAATTCATAGACATGAGAATATCTTTCTTTTCCATTTACTCAGTATTATTGGTTTCTTTCATCAATAACCTGAAGTATCCCACATATATTTTGTAGACATATAATTGCTTCATTTTTCTTTTTGGTGCTTTTGTAAATACATTTTTTTCTTTAATTTCAAATTCTAGTTGTTAATTGCTGGTCTATAGAAAAGCAACTGGCCCTTGCCTCTGTTGCTTTCAACCATTGAAGATTTTAACCATTGAAGTTTTATTTGTCACCAATTAATCATCATGATGAATATTAAAGTTGCACCTAAAGCATGCTGGTTCCCTAATAAAAACCTAAAATGTGTATTAATGGTCTTAGGAATCCAATAGCTGGTGGTGGGAAGAAATATTGTAAATTGAAAAGATAGAGACTTGTGCTTCACAGCATGGTGAAACATTTGCTTAGACCTATAATAACATGAGGAGAAGGAAATGGCCACCCACTCCAGTGTTCTTGCCTGGAGAATCCCAGGGACGGGGAATCCTGATGGGCTGCCGTCCATGGGGTCGCACAGAGTTGGACACGACTGAAGTGACTTAGCAGCAGCAGCAGCAGGATAACATGAAAGGTAGATCATGTTCCCAATGCACTTGCAGCTCTAGGGGACTATATTGGAAAGCAAAATGTTGGTTGTGTGTTTTGGTTACCACTGGACAGTTTGGCAATAAATTTCAAGAAACAAATGAACTCAGAAAAGAACTAGCCAGTTTCCAAACAGAGAGAAAAGGGAATAGAATGAGTCCAGAAACTACTTTTCCTTCCCAAACTATGAAAGATAAGGTTGAGAAATACTTTGTGAGATCAAAATTCATTAAAACCTTTCAATTGATTAAATTACCTCTGGGCCAGTAGCAAATTAGGAGTATCAAGTTCCTAAGTCCTTTTAGTTAGGAAAAAAGTTTTATTAGATTCCAGGGTCTCACAGCACTTGACACCAAAAAGAGAGAGTGAGAGAAAAAGAACATGGAAGAGAAAACAAAATAATGTAGCATTCTGGAAACTATGTCTTAAAAAATGTCATTGGTCTGGTTACTGGCCCAAGGAACTGACTAAAGATGATAATTTTACTGAGTTTATAAGGAGTCTGTTCCTCCTCTAGACTTTAAATGCTCTTTGGGCACCCAACCATATATAGACAGGAAATTATTTAAGAAAACAGAAATGCATATTCCCCAGTGTCCACTTCAGATGTGGCCAAGAAATATATTGGAAAAGGAATACTCTCCCAGAGGGTGTAGCTAGTGACTTGAAAAACAGTGAACAAAGAAGCTCTTCCCAAGGAAGAGAATCAGGGCATAAACAGGGAACATTCCATACCCCCAGGGAAGGGAGCCTCATAATATCTTCCTATTGGAATTTTAGAAGTGCTATGAGCCAGAGTCTGTAGAAAGTCCCCCATTCCTCCTCTTTCTGAGTGGGAGATGTTGTTTTTTTCTATCATTGCATATTGTGTGTGTATCTGGTTAGGAAGGTGGTGCATTTTAGCTCCTTTTAGCTCATTGTTCAAGGGAAGATCAAGGGAAGCCACATTATGACCTGAAGAATATACTAATACACATTATTCAGAGATCCGGATTTTAAGCTTCATACCATGACTGGAATAGACTTTTGGATTTTCTTTTTTGAGGTGATCATGTGTAAGTTCTACAAGTGGGAAGGAGAGTGAACATAATACTTGCTGATCAAAAAAAAAAAAAAGTAAACTGATAAATACTACTATTATTCCCAGAGATTTCGCATTCTTCTCTACTTCCACAAAGATTCACTCTAAATTATGCATTGCTGTGGGACTTGTTTTGGCCGATGGAAGGTAAATGAAAGTGATGTGTCATTCCTGAGAAGAAGCACTTAAGAAATTCAATTATACACGTTCTTTGATCCTACTGTGACTAAACCTGAAATCTTACTTTCCGATGACAGTGCCTTGATCAAGGTAGTCTTCTGAGAAACTTCAATCAGCCTGTTTTCCATTGCCAACCTGGATAACACATGCAACATGAAAAAGAAATAGATGCTGTTCCTTTAAACCACTAAAGTGTGGTGACTGTTTTGCAACCTAAGGTAATCTATCCTGATTATTGCACCAAGTAAATTGCTTAATAACATTTGACACTTTTGTGGATTAAAACTCAACAACTTTGTAGATCAGCTAAACCATCCAGATTCTTCATGACTTTCTCGGGAAAAAATCATGATTTTCAGTTAAGTCTCTGTATCCCTCCAAAATGCAGTAGCCATAAGTACATAAGAAGAACAAGATGTACAGGTTGCCTGAAACAAGGCAACCTTGTTAAATTTGTTTTGTGAATCCTTCTGCTTTCCTTCTCTATGGCTATTCAGTCTCCAGAGTTCTTAGCTCCACCCACCGACTCCAACCTCTAAATATGTAATTGTACACAACTTAGAGCACAATAATGTAAAAGTGGTGCCATTTGGAGTTAGTGCAAATTATCTCTATTATTTTGTTTGGAAAGCTTGGAGAAAATGATATGGGACATGAAAAATAATGAACAGGTTTATACACATCTCCAGCAGAAGCAGTATTCAACTGTACTAGGTCCACTTTATTTTCTTACCCTCTTTTCTCCTTCTTTTTTTTTTTTCTATCTTTCTCCTTTTCCTTTTACTATGCCCCAAATAGATAATTTTAAAATAAAAAGCAATAATATCAGGAAAAAATGTGTTGATGTGTTCACCTAAGGTTATTTTTCACAGAAACATATATTTTAAGACATCTCCATTTTATATAAGAATCAGAATAAATTATATTTTAGAATTTGAAAACTGAAAGACAGAAAAGTTCTTTTGTCTGGAGTCTTGTGGCAACGGGGAACTTAAGGTACTCTAACTGGTAGAAACAAATGCAACTAAATAGGAATGTAGGATCTCAGATTTTATAAGCATGAAGTATGCTACTCATTATACTAAGCATTTTCACTAAATGTTAAAGGAAATAAATATTAGCATTTTATTCTGAAATGAAGGCAGATATTTTAAGACATGCATCCCAGTTCTCCTATTTCCCAAGATCTATTACTAACCATGAAAACATTTCTCGCAAGTTTTTTAACACCTAGATATGGTCTAAAGTTCCCCCATGTCCTTCAGGAATAAGAAATTCAATGCATAATGTGCAAATTTACAGTAACAAGAAATTAGCAGACACCTGTTTGTGAACAGTATTTTTTTCAACAACATGTCAGCATTAAATGGAGTACATATTGATTTCAAGAAAATAATTTTAAAAGTATGAATTTAAAGAGCCATAAAGTGTCAACTCAAAATATACAAAACAAAGTAAGACTTTTAGTGTAGAAGGCATTTTGAGTCTCTCAGGACTTTGTTCCCAGGACCAGACTATTGACTGAGGGCTTTTTTTCCATGGCTGTGATGAGACTCAGCTGGGCTGTTAACAATCCCCTCCAGGGAGCTGGCAAGTCCAAAGGAGATTGCGGCAACTGGCTCCCCNGACTTTTAGTGTAGAAGGCATTTTGAGTCTCTCAGGACTTTGTTCCCAGGACCAGACTATTGACTGAGGGCTTTTTTTCCATGGCTGTGATGAGACTCAGCTGGGCTGTTAACAATCCCCTCCAGGGAGCTGGCAAGTCCAAAGGAGATTGCGGCAACTGGCTCCCCTGCCCCCACCCTCACCCTGCTGCCCTCAGTGAAAATGACTGTCTGGGAAGACAGAAGTGTACAGACAGGGAATTCGACATCAAGCTTAAAGCAGTGCCAAAACCCACTTTATTTAATGTAGGCAGTGGCTTTCCACCCACAGCTTCCATCTCTGTAAATGTTCCAGTCCTGTCGGCTCATGAACAATCTTTTCCTGTGGACCACGGCCAGTTTCTTGGTTATTGTATGTTCCTTTCTAACTTTGAATTGAATTATCTGTCACCGGTTGAAACTCTTTCTGAATTGTCCCTCAATAAAAGTGAACGCGTTTCTTTTCATCTTTCTTCTTGTGTATGGTAAATGTAAGACTATGAGGCTAGTTAGCACTAAAGTGAAGTTAGGGCTAGAAAAGTATAAATATATATAATTTTATTGGCACTGGGAAGAGATGGGTTGATGAAAGAAAAGTGATGCATATTTTATGCTATCTATATATATATATATAATTTCTTTCATTGTAGACCTTAAACTGACACTATACTCTTTTTTCCAACTTTTTGGCAAGTTGCATTTAATTTATTCTCATATTCACTAGTACAGCCCCACAGAAGCTGGTTTTCTCTAATCTATTTTTTTCTTAGTATTTTTCATTATAGTTCATTGAACTTGACTAGAAGTTAGTGCATGTGACTTTATACATAAAAATACAATATGGCTGTGAGAATAGAATAGAATGAAAAAGTTTAGCCAAACTCATTAACATCTTGACAATAAAGGACATGGAGTGGTAATGAGAGACTTCAAACACTGGATGTATTATCAAATCAAGAGAATACACACAAATGTTCTTGAATTCTCAACCTTTATGAAAAAGTACTGTAAAACGAATTGCCAGTTCTAGTATACTTAGACCAAGTGGTTTTTTATAAAAAGAAAATTACAAATTTTTTAACTATATCTCATTGGGAAAGTATTGTTTGAGGTGCATTTCTCAGGAGGGGTTGATAAATTGTTGTTTTGGGGGGTATGGGTATAAAAATTGATCCACATATAAATAAATCCAACTCATTTGAAAGGTAGTCTCACTATGTCCTAATTTTTATGTGAAAAAATTTAAGAATAATTCTGCAATAACAAAGGGTATGGTTTTTTGGGATAAGCAACATTTCCCCCTCCAAAAAAACACTCTCTGGCTGTCACAACCTAATGACACACACCATTTCTAGTTCCCTTGTAAATGCTTCCACTTCATTTGAGGACAGGTGCCATATGAGGTCAAGAGTACAGTGGTCAGAACACGTATTACACATTGGCAGTGGTAGTCATCACTTCTGGATAAAAGAATGAAAAGTTAATATATTTCCATTCATAGTGTCAGTTAAAAATTCAGTCGTTGGTGATGATGACCAATGGGTGGGGAGGACCTTGTATGGTTTTCTTTGTCTTGCTATGGTTTTAGAATGTTTCAGAAATATGTGCACTGTTCCAAAATAAACCACTTAGTTTTAAATAAGTTAATTGGAGGATTTTACAACCTTTAGTGGTGCTATTGACTTTGATATAAAAAAAACTCAAAGGAAAAAATACAACTTTCTATGGGTAATTGAGGCATTAAAGTGGTAGTAGTGGTAAAAATAATCATAATAATGTTATATTTGGCAAACAGAAGCATCATGAAAATTCTAAACAAATTGCAAGTGCCACAGTAGCATATCTCTGTCCAGTTGGGAGGTAACAGCAAGATTTATTTTTCATTAAAAGTTAAGCCTTCTTTCCATGTTTACCAAAGCCCGTTTGCCAAAATCCACCATACTATTAAGCAAGAGCGTTAAGTGTAGCACTCCTGTTAATAAATTAAAGGATTTCTGAAGTGATATTGATTAATTGCCATTTTTGTCTCTTCTTTCTCTTAGCTCATACATTTTAATTTGAGGTAACTGATTTAATCTTTACAGGTATAGAGAATATTTAGTTTATTTTGTGACTTAAAGAATATTGTTATTCCATCCACTCATTCTTGTAACATCAAAACCTAGGATGATAATGTCCTGGTAGGCAAAGCCACAGTTTTTTATATTGACGGAAAGCTATGACAAAACTAGACCACAGATAGCAGAGATATCACATTGTCAACAAAGGTCCACATAGCCAAAACTGTGTTTTTTTTCAGTAGTCATGTACAGATGTGAGAGTTGGACCATAAAGTAGGCTGAGCACTGAAGAACTGATGCTTTTGAATTGTGGTGCAGGAGAAGACTCTTGAGAGTCCCGTGGACAGCAAGGAGATCAAACCAGTCAGTCCTAAAGGAAATCAATCCTGATTACTCATTGGAAGGACTGATGCCAAAGCTGAAGGTCCAGTACTTTGGCCATCTGATGCCAAGAATCAATTCATTGAAAAAGACCCTGATGCTGGGAAAGACTGATGGCAAAAAAGAGAAAGGGGCAGAAGAGGAGATGGTTAGATAGTATCACCAACTCAATGGACATGAATTTGATCAAACTCTGGGAGACAGAGAAGGATAGGGAAGGCTGGCAGTCCATGGGATCACAAAGAGTCAGACACAACTTGTGTACTGAACAACAACATGGAGATTGTATTAGCTTTGTATTGCTGCTATAACAAATGACCACAAACTTAATAACTTAAAAATCACTCATTTATTAGGTTGCAGTTCTGGAGATTAGGAGTTGAAAATGGATCTCACAGGCTAAAATCAAGAACAGCTCGCATTCATCTTAAGAGTCTCTAGAGGAAAAAGTTTCCTTGCCCTTTCCAGTTTCTAGAGGTTGCCTGCATTACTTGATTTGTGGTTTCCTTTCATCTTCAAAGCCAGCAGTAGCTGGTGGAGTTTCTTCATATGGTATCTCAGTGACACTAAATCTTTCACTTCCCTTTTTTGCATTTCAGAACCCATGTGATTTCCTTGGGCCCACGCAGATAATCCAGGATAATCACTCTATGTTAATAATCAGAGTCAACTGATTAGCAGCCTGAATTCCGTCTTCATGTTTAATTCCTTTGTCATGGAAACTAACATGTCGACAGGTTCTGGAAACTAGTATATGACATCTCTGGTAGTCTATTTTGCTGCCTGCTACAGAGCTGTTCTATACACATTTGTGAAAAAGAGTATCTTAAGGAGGTGATTTTCAATGTGAAACATGTGGTCATTAATACAGTTTTATGAACTTTCCCAGTAATAAAAATCATATGCTTCTTTTCTGAAGGCGACATTTTTATTATATCTAACATATTCTTTCTTTGGATAAAAAAGTTATTTAAAAAAAAATTTATTTTCATCAAATGAGTTACTTGTTAGAAATATATTCAAGCCTAAAATTAACTGAAAGCTATGTGGAAAACATTATGAAATTTCCATATTTTTAAAATGTCATGTATCTCAGCAATAGAATGAGTGATTTTTTTAATTTTTTTTTTCTATTTTGGTCATACTGCATTGTCAGATCTTAATTCTCCAACCAGGCCTGTTGCAATGGAAGCTTGGAATTCTAACTACTGGAGCACCAGGGAATTCCTGAGTCTTTAATAATGACTGATTCAAACCCTCAAATCTACAGTACTCTCCTTGAAACATTCGCCTAATATACTAAAATACATTATCACAGACAGTTTTCCAGCCCAGGGATTCTGAAAACTTATGGTGAATGGTGCTTCAAACCGTGGCTTTTGTTAACCTGGTAAAATCTGATAGGAAAAATTCTTTTCAAAATACAAACAAGATTAGATTATATAATCATAAGACTGAATTTCTGGATATTCAGTAGAAATGAATTTATATAGGTGTGTTTCAGCTTTCCAACATAATAAGCTCAATCACTTGGCATTATTTCTATAATTTTGCTTATTATTATTGCACGACTTAAATCTGTTGTGAACCACTGTATTTAAATATATATATGTATCTTATCTCCTTACATTCATAATTCATATGAGTTGAAGTTCAAACATAGTCAAAAATAACACTGATTTAAAATTTAACTTCATGTTTAAAAGACATAATTAATGTTAATACGTTATGCAAAATAGCCTTAGCAAAACTGAATATTAAGGAGTTTTTCTAAATCTCTTGTATTTATTAATATAATGCTGAAAACATTGGTAGAAATCAGCAAACTGAACTGCAAAGCCACAGATACTAATTTTTTGTCCAATGGAGATATTTATTTTGAGTTTCAAAAATTTTGCCTAAGCTCAAAATTAAATTTTAAGTCACTTATGTTTACTTGTTTTTTCTCTGTAACTGTACAATATTCTTTTGTATATCTAAGGAAAAAAAAAAACCTGCCAAAGTTGCTGTTCACATTTTATCCATGTCCTAATATTTCTAGAAGTTATGAAAAATAATCATGACCTCTTCTCAATTTCTGTAATCCTCTTCCCTTCTGTTTTTGTTCTAATTTCTCTCAAGAACTGGAAAGTTCAGTTTTTTCATATAAAGAACCTTATGCACCTATAACACTTTTGTAGCACTCTTTCCATACATCATGGGCTTCCCTGGTGGCTTAGGTGGTAAAGAATCCACCTGCAATGCAGGAGACCCAGGTTCAATCCCTGGGTTAGGAAGATCTCCTGGAGAAGGAAATGGCAACCCAACCCAGTATTCTTGCCTGGAGAATTCCATGGACAGAGGAGCCTGGCGGGATGCAGCTCATGGGGTCACAAAGAGTCGGAGATGGCTAAGTGACTAATACTTTCACCTCCATATATCATATACAACTAGTATCATTCAAAGAGATATGGCTTGATGGATATATTACTTCTCTTGAACTCATATTACCAACCAGCTGTCACATACAAAATCAAATCTATGTCTTCATGCGTACTCATTTGCTTCTAATACATATTATATAGGGTATGCATACCCTCACACTTTTAATAATGTGAAGACTTAATTATAAAACCAAAACAAAATGTAAGAAATAAATAGTCGAACTTCAAATTAAAGTAAAACTAAACCTGCACTCATGCGAAGAGCTGACTCATTGGAGAAGACTCTGATGCTGGGAGGGATTGGGGCCAGGAGGAGAAGGGGATGACAGAGGATGAGATGGCTGGATGGCATCACTGACTCGATGGGCGTGAGTCTGAGTGAACTCCGGGAGTTGGTGATGGACAGGGAGGCCTGGCGTCCTGCGATTCATGGGATCGCAAAGAGTCGGACACGACTGAGCGACTGAACTGAAACCTGCACTGGTATTTATCACAAGCACCATAAGGATCTATTCTAAAGATTAAGGAAGAAATCTGAAAGCGGGAGAGACTGTGATTTTGTTCAGAATAGTTAATTGTCCAGCACTGCAGTTTTACTTTTTCACTCTTCATTGATTTTCCGTCCCTTCAAGAGTAATGTGTGTACCACAAAGATGAGATATTTTACTAAGATTAGTCAAAAGACTCCCTCACCTCTGTTTATTTGCTAGAGAGTGTACAAAATTAAAAACTAGAACATTAGGATGAGAAATAGAGGCCAAAAGAAACTAAGAAGAATCTAGGATGGGATTCAAAAGAACTGTTTTCAGAATGTGAGAGGCTCATTTGAATTACTGATTTAAATTGTCATGTGCATTTAGACATCAATGTGATAGAAGTAATCTCCTTATTCTATAAGTTGCTCAAAATCACATATATTAAAAATTTGATACATGACTTCCTAGTAAGCATTGTATATTTCTCAGTTTCTAAACTGCTTTCATATTTTTGACATAATAATAATAATAATAATGTGTCTTTTCAATTGGTTAGTTTTTCAACAAAATTGTCATGTTTTCTTGAAAACATATCTCCTGGAGGCCTCTAAGTTGTTTTGCATACAGACACACACACACACACAAATCTCAACTATTCCGCATAATAGCCCCACAAATCACTCTGCTCTTTGTATCTTCAGACACTAAGTCTCCTTATGGCATTTCTTGGAAGTTATGTTCTCATCTCTACCAGCTCCCTCAATTCTGTCACTTGTGGAACACTAAGCATGAGATTTCCCTGGTAGCTCAGACAGTAAAGCGTCTGCTTACAATGAGGAGATCAGGATTCAATCCCTGGGTTAGGAAGATCTCCTGGAAAAGGAAATGGCAACCCACTCCAATATTTTTGCCTGGAAAATCCCATAGACAGAGGAGCCTGGTAGGCTGCAGTCCATGGGGTCGCAAAGAGTCGAACACGACTGAGCGATTTCACTAAGCATGAGAATGGGGCTTCCCCAGTGGCTCAGCGGTAAAGAATCCGCCTGCAGTGTAGGAGACTTATGAGATCTGAGTTTGACCCCTGGGTTGGGAGGATCCCTTGGAGGAGGGTATAGCTGCCCACCCAAGTATCGCATGGACAGAAAAGCCTGGTGAGCTGTAGTCCATAGGGTCACAGAGAGTTGGACACAAACTGAAGTGACTGAGCACAGTAAACATGAGAATGAACAGAGGTCCATGTAGCATATGGCTAAATATTAAAAGATAGAAACCAAGTAACAAACTGCAGATAAATTATGACTTATTCTTGTGCCTAACAAATATACGTTCATAAAAATGTATTTTAAGAAATATGTGTAAAGCTATGGTTTGGGGCTTCCCTCGTGGCTCAGTGGTAAAGAAACAACCTCCCAATTCAGGAGATGCAAGAGACACAGATTCTATCCCTGGGTTGGAAAGATCCTCTGGAAAAGGAAATGGCAACTCACTCCAGTATTCTTGCCTGAGAAATACCAGAGGGCTACAGTCCATGGGGTCATAAAGAGTCAGACACAACTGAGCGTGCATGCACAATGATTTGTATATTCAGTTCAGTTCAGTTCAGTGGCTCAGTCATGTCCAGCTCTTTGTGATTCCATGGACTGCTGCATGCCAGGCTTCCCTGTCCACTACCAACTTCCAGAGATTACTCAAACTCATGTCCATCAAGTCAGTGATGCCATCCAATCATCTCATCCTCTGTCATCCCCTTCTCCTCCCGCCTTCAGTGTTTCCCAGCATCAGGGTCTTTTCCACTGAGTCAGTTCTTCTCATCAGATGGCCAAAGTATGGGAGTTTTAGCTTCAGCATCAGTCCTTCCAATGAATATTCAAGACTGATCTCCTTTAGGATGGACTGGTTGGATCTCCTTGCAGTCCAAGGGACTCTCAAGAGTCTTCTCCAACCCCACAGTTCAAAAGCATCAATTCTTCACTGCTCAGCTTTCTTTTTTTCTTTATTTTTATATTACTTTATTTGTATATTACTGAAAGTCAAAATAATATCAAAGATGACTGGAATTGATGACTACTCTGCATGTAGGCATTCTGTTGATGACCTGAAACTTTTGGAGAAAAAAATAAATAAAAATATAATAAATGTTCATACATTTAGTCCAGAGCATTTGCTTTTATTTATTTTCATTTTAGCATAATGTTATTATACAGTAATCTTAAAAAATATTAAAATGAAACTATTAAAAAAGAAAATATAAAACATCGAAATGACTAAATTATACTTACATATTTTTCCAAAAAGTTATTTTTCTAAATTATTTTAAATTATCTTTTAGAAATTAGAGGCAAATATACTTATAGTCAGGAAATATAAAAAATTTGAATCAAAACTGTTTACATCAAGCTAAATTTGTCATAAAACTTTGTAAATTAAATACCATTATACTACTTTATGTCCATCTAGTTGCCAATTCAAAGAACTAATATATTTCTATTATGGTTTGGCTAGGTCCTAGAAACGGGCTTCTTAGGTGGCTCTAGTGGTAAAGAACCTGCTAGTTGATACAGGAGACATTGAGACACCAGTTTGATCCCTGGGTAGGGAAGATCCCCTGGAGAAAGCAATGACATCCCACTCCAGTGTTCTTGCCACGAAAATCCCGTGGACAGAGGAGCCTGGAGGGCTGCAGTCCATAGGGTGGCGAGAGTTGGACACAACTGNCTGCTCAGCTTTCTTTTTTTCTTTATTTTTATATTACTTTATTTGTATATTACTGAAAGTCAAAATAATATCAAAGATGACTGGAATTGATGACTACTCTGCATGTAGGCATTCTGTTGATGACCTGAAACTTTTGGAGAAAAAAATAAATAAAAATATAATAAATGTTCATACATTTAGTCCAGAGCATTTGCTTTTATTTATTTTCATTTTAGCATAATGTTATTATACAGTAATCTTAAAAAATATTAAAATGAAACTATTAAAAAAGAAAATATAAAACATCGAAATGACTAAATTATACTTACATATTTTTCCAAAAAGTTATTTTTCTAAATTATTTTAAATTATCTTTTAGAAATTAGAGGCAAATATACTTATAGTCAGGAAATATAAAAAATTTGAATCAAAACTGTTTACATCAAGCTAAATTTGTCATAAAACTTTGTAAATTAAATACCATTATACTACTTTATGTCCATCTAGTTGCCAATTCAAAGAACTAATATATTTCTATTATGGTTTGGCTAGGTCCTAGAAACGGGCTTCTTAGGTGGCTCTAGTGGTAAAGAACCTGCTAGTTGATACAGGAGACATTGAGACACCAGTTTGATCCCTGGGTAGGGAAGATCCCCTGGAGAAAGCAATGACATCCCACTCCAGTGTTCTTGCCACGAAAATCCCGTGGACAGAGGAGCCTGGAGGGCTGCAGTCCATAGGGTGGCGAGAGTTGGACACAACTGAAGTGATGATTTAGCATGTAAAATGATATTTTAAAAGTGAAAATGATATGTTTAATATTGCAAAAAAGTAATATGTTAGTTGTTTAAAATTGCACAGTATCCTTCATTGTCATGAGCAATACCCATGGATATCATGCTAATTTGCAAGTATCTCTAAAACCACAGAATGGAGCAAAAAGAAAAGCAAAATAAAATAGGTATTAGTGCTACTGGGAAAGTATACCTCATTAGGCAAGAATCTATGGTAATGATCCTCTTTTAATGGAAGCATATGATGCATTAATTTGTCTTTTCTCTTGTGTAAGCATTTCTATCACTCAAATCCTCTGGGCCCTTGTAAGAATTGTCAGCTCCCAACTTTAGCCTCACACAAACTAAACTTTTCATAGGATTAGGACTGGATTGATTTTAGTTTCTGAACATTGGGCAAGGGAAGCAGAAGAGTTTCCTAGGGGTCAGAATGGCTTTAGTTCACAGACTGTGGGTGCTCAGAGTAAGCATTGTTTGGGTTGCTTTGCCACGGTGCCAAGTGCTGAATCCTGAGTGACAGAAGTCCATGCATTCTTTACTATAGTGAAGAATTAACTTTATCCGAAAAGAGTTCTGGTCTTCATCCTTAGCTACTGGGAAATGATTCCAAGCTACAAGAATGCGTTGCTGATAAGCACATCTTTGTTATCAGAGGCTTTGGTCACCAGACAGCCCAACTATGTAATTCATGAAGGGGGCTTTAGACCACACCATATTAGTTTGGACTTTCAAGAGAAAACTGGACATTAAGATATTGGCTAAACCTCTGGAATGAAGGGTGCACTGGAGTTTAAAGGATTACCCTTATGGGTAGTATGTGAGGTTTAGTTAAAATTCTGTACACCAAAGACTAGAGTGAACATTTCTGATTGAAACACTCTGAACAGCATCACACTGCAACACCATCATGCCATCTGTCCATGAGGACAGCAGGAACTTCTTGTTTAACACCCTCTCAGATTTGACCTGTGTGTCTCTTTTTCAGTTAGTTCTAATTCATACACTTTCATGTAAAAAATAGTATGATTATAAGTATAGCACTTGCTCACATTCTGTGAGCTATCTAGTAAATTCTCAAACCTCAGTGGGGTTCTGGGAACACCTGAACTTGTAGTCAAATTGGTCCAAAGTGAAGGTGGCCCTGGGGTCTTCAGACTTGTGGCTGATGCCTAAAGTGAGGACAGTGCTTGGGGTATTATTCCTGGAGACTGTGCAGGTTGCCTAAACTCCATTAAAGTCTTTTTTTTTTTAAGACATTAAGATTTTATATTAATTAGAATTTTAAGATGAATTCTTTCAATAAAAACTGTTAGGGAAGGATCTAACTTCTTCTTAGGCTTTCATATTATAAACATATACATTTGTTTTTTGTGTGTTTGCTTATGTGAGCCCTCCAAAGCAGAGTGCCCATGGGAGGGGTCTCTCTCCCTAGTCAATGCATGATCCTGTCCCCAGGGCACCTGTGTACTTAACTTTGTTCAATGTGTGAATAACTGTATACAGATCAGGAGGCAACAGTTAGAACTGGATATGGAACAACAGACTGGTTCCAAACAGGGAAAGGAGTACGTCAAGACTGTGTATTGTCACCCTGCTTATTTAACTTATATGCAGAGTATATCAT
>SJYA01008296.1:0-16406 GCA_006410615.1 Neotragus moschatus
TCCATCTTGGGTGGCCCTACACGGCATGGCTCAGTTTCATTGAGTTAGACAAGGCTGTGGTCCATGTGAGCAGATTGGTTAGTTTTCTGCGATTGTGGTTTTCAGTCTGTCTGCCCTCTGATGGAGAAGGATCAAAGGCTTATGGAAGTTTCCTGATGGGAGAGACTGAGAGGGAAACTGGGTCTTGTTCTGATGGGTGAGTCCATGCTCAGTAAATCTTTAATCCAATTTTCTGTTGATGGGTGGGGCTATGTTCCTTCCCTGTTATTTGACCTGAGGCCAAACTATGGTGGAGGTAATGAAGATAATGGTGATCTCCTTCAAAAGGTCCCATGGGCACTGCTACTCAGTGCCCCCAACCCTGCAGCAGGCCACCGCCAACCCACTCTTCCGACCCAGTCCACTGCTGACCCATACCTCCTCCCGAGATACTCAAACACATTTCTGTCTCGGTCTGTGTGGGGTCTCCCTAACCATAACCCTAAACTTAAGCCCTAACCTTAACCCTTAGGTAAGACAGAAAGGATGAAGGGAACTTGAGGTAGGTAAATGTCATTCGCAGTGGGTGAAGTAAGACTCTGGTAGCCTTTTCTCCTGGAAAGTAGGCCTTTGTTATGAACAGGGCTGAAAGTTTATTTCAGAATGATTACTTTGCTCCTCCCTTTGCCCCAGCTATAAGGCAGAATTTTCTTAGTTCTTCACCAAGACTTTCCTGGAGATAAAAACCCATGCAAGTGTGGGGACCCCTCTAAGACTGAAAGTTTCTCATTCTCATGCTAGTTAATACTCAATTTCAAGCATTTTATCAAAATTACCATTCAGATAAGTGGATTTCAACTATGATTTTTTAAATTTGCTTATACGTGCAGATTTCAGGATAACAATTTGCTTTGTAAGTTCTTTGATGGGTCCAAGAAAACTCACTGATTTTCATTTCATTCAGTATTTTTCTTGTTGTAAGTAGAAGAGAAGAGCAACTATTTCCAAGCTCAGTGGTGTCGGATTCTTTGCAGCCCCATGGGCTGCAGCGTGCCAGACTTCCCTGTCCTTCACTATCTCCTGGAGTTTGCTCAAACTCCTGTCAATGATGCCATCCAACCATTCAGTCAAAGCTAAAACCAGAAGTCAGTTTTTGGTTTTGTTTTAATTGAAATATAGCTGATTTACAATGTTGTTTTAGTTTCTGGTACATAGCATAGAGATTCAGTTACGTATAAGTTCAGTTCAGTTCAGTTCAATTCAGTCATGTCTGACTCTTTGTGACCCCATGAATCGCAGCATGCCAGGCCTCCCTGTCCATCACCAACTCCTGGAGTTCACTCAGACTCACGCCCATTGAGTCAGTGATGCCATCCAGCCATCTCATCCTCGGTCGTCCCCTTCTCCTCCTGCCCCCAAATCCCTCCCAGCATCAGAGTCTTTTCCAATGAGTCAACTCTTCGCATGAGGTGGCCAAAGTACTGGAGCTTCAGCTTTAGCATCATTCCTTCCAAAGAAATCCCAGGGCTGATCTCCTTTAGAATGGACTGGTTGGATCTCCCTGCAGTCCCAGGGACTCTCGAGAGTCTTCTCCAACACCACAGTTCAAAAGCATCAATTCTTCAGCACTCAGCTTTCTTCACAGTCCAACTCTCACATCCATACATGACCACTGGAAAAACCATAGCCTTGACTAGACGGACCTCAGTTGGCAAAGTAATATTTCTGCTTTTGAATATGCTGTCTAGGTTGGTCATAACTTTTCTTCCAAGGAGTAAGCGTCTTTTAATTTCATGGCTGCAGTCACCATCTGCAGTGATTTTGGAGCCCCAAAAAATAAAGTCTGACACTGTTTCCACTGTTTCCCCATCTATTTCCCATGAAGTGATAGGACCAGATGCCATGATCTTCATTTTCTGAATGTTGAGCTTTAAGCCAACTTTTTCACTCTCCTCTTTCACTTTCATCAAGAGGCTTTTTAGTTTCTCTTCACTTTCTGCCATAAGGGTGGTGTCATCTGCATATCTGAGGTTATTGATATTTCTCCCGGCAATCTTGATTCCAACTTTTGTTTCTTCCAGTCCAGCGTTTCTCATGATGTACTCTGCATATAAGTTAAATCTGTTCGTTTCCAAGGCAAACCATTCAATATCACAGTAATCCAGTTACGTATATATACATAGAAATATATTCAGCCAAAATCTTAGGATTCTTTAGAATCACCTGGAGGGCTTGTCACGCTGCAGATTTTGGACTCCACCCCCAGAGTACCTAATTCAGTAGGTCATGTTACCTGAGAACTTGTCTTTAACAAGTGTCAGGTGATATTAAAGTGACTGATCCAGGGACCAAATTTGAGAACCATTGTTTCCTTTCAGTACTGTCCTGAAATGTAAACAATGTGTTTAAATAAGAAAATTTTAGATTGTGTAACAAGCAGTTCAAAAGGTAGCTTGTTTTGTTTTTTTATGAACGCAAGTAATCGTATCAGTTGCTTTTACAATATCCTTATTTCAGATACTAGGATCAATTTACAGAGTCAGTGAACTCCTAAGTATGGTATTAGAAGTATCACAATACATTTGTGTTCAAAACTTTAAGATCTTGTTTTAAAACTATTTACACCCATTGACGTTCTCTCAGCTGAGTGCACTGTCATAAGGATAATGAACATCCTTCCAGCTCAGATTCTGTTCTTGCCTTTGTCCCATCAGATTGGCAGCTCCTCCATGAGAAGAGAGTTTGTCGTCTTTGTGGTATATAGAGCACCCAGCCACATGCTTTTTGCTTTTGTAGACATTCAATATACATTAGATTGAGAACCCTTGATTTTTAAAATCTGAGTATTAGAGAAACACTTGTTCCTTCTCTCACGTAATAATACACAATGGAAGGAACCCTCCCCCTCCCCCTCTGACCCATGTACACGTGTATACACACACATACACATACACACGCACACTTCCAGCATTTCTTTTTCTTTTTACCCTGCATTCCCTCCTCTGCACAGGGGCTGTGACGCACTGACTAAATCCCCCCAGGTCCCCTTCCCAGTGGTCCTCACACTCCTCTCTGGTTCCCTACGATGAGCTCGTAGGGCAGCCCCAGTCTTGCTCCTCTGGTGTAGTCCTTGTCCACGCTGCTGCTTGGTTTCTTCTCTAGCCCCTCTGTGTGCCTCTTTCCCATATATATGCCTTTCTGAAATTCTTTCCGTCATAAACCTTTCTCAAATTCTTTTCCATAAATGTTATTATGCAATGTTGAATATAGTTCCCTGTGCTATACAGTAGGACCTTGTTGCTTATCCATTTCATATATAATATTTTGCATCTGTTAAATCCCTAGTTCCCAATCCATGTCATCCCCTACCCCCCATTCCACTTTAGTAACCATAAATTTGTTTGCTGTGTCTATGAGTCTGTTTCTCTTCTGTAAATTAGTTCATTTGTATTATCATTTTAGATGCCACATGTAAGTGATATCATATGATATCTGTCTTTTCTCTTTCTGAATTAATTCACTCAGTATGACAATCTCTAGGTCTGTACATGTTGCTAACAATGGCATTATTTCATTGCTTATGTCTGAGTTATATTCCATTGTGTGTGTGTGTGTGTGTGTGTGTGTGTGTGTGTTTACATACACCATGCCCTCTTTATCCATTTACCTATTGATGGACATCGGATTTATTTTTTTAAGCACAATATGTGCATGCGTGCTCAGTCGCTTTAGTCGTGTCCAGCTCTACGTGTCTGACCCTATGGACTGTAGCCCCCCAGGCTTCTCTGTCCATGGAGATAGAAGCACAACATAACATCTATAATTTCTTCTGTGCCATATATTTACATAATCACAATCAATTTATAGAATTTTTTGAAGTTTTAAATTTTTAAATGAATGGTTAATTCACCATATTGTTTCCTTTTAATTTATAATTCATCTATTTCACCATGTAATTCAGTTTTTGCTCTATATAGTTCAAAGCTGTTATTAAATGCTCACAAATTTATTTTTATATTTTCTTGGTTCAATGTTCTTTATCTCTATTAAAGCTTTTTATCTTGCATTCTATTTTACTTCATTTTATATTAACATTTATATACCCTTTGGTCATTTACCTGATATATTTTTCAATACTTTATTTTAAATAAATCTGAGGGGTTTTTTATTATTATTTTAGTTGGGTCTCTTGTAACTGCATATATTCAACATGATAGACTGAATTTCAGTAAGTGAGTTTAATCCATTTACACTTGCTGTGATTACTATATATATTCTCTTTGTATTTCCTTCATATATTTTCAGTTTATTATCCTTTTCCTTTCTTTATTTTCCTGTTTTCCTGCCTCCTATTAAACTGATAAAATTATCTGCATTTTCTTATATCCCCTGCTCTCATGGAAGCTCTAGAATATATCCCTCTATCCTTCATAGTAATACACTATATTTTTAAAATAACTTTTATTTCAAAATCTAAAGTTAATATATACCTTTGTAGTCCTCTCTGAAAAATATAGTGCTTTAATATTCTGTTATCAGAACACACGCACACACCTACACACACTTTGTTATTGCTGGTTAGTCTTAGTTAGAGGATTACGTTTTCAGCACATTTATCAAGTTGTGTGCCTCCATATTTTCCTTATTGCTTTATGTGCCTCCAATTTTTTAAGCCATGTGTCCTCCTTCTAAGCTCATTTTTCTGGTTAAAATTCATCCTGTAATCACTTTTTCAATTAGAAACAGTTAGTAATAAATCCTCTAGAAATTTACATCTCTGAAAATGTCTTTAAAAATGTTTACTTTTGAATTATGGTTTTTCTAATTGTAAGTTTCTAGGCCAATGTGTATTTTCTCTCAAAATATTGAATATATTATCCACTGTCTTTTATCATCAGCTGTTTCTGATGAGAATACTGTTCCCTCCCCTCGTTTTTTGTAGATTATTTGGGATTTTTCTTTGGGAGGTTGAATTTTTATTTATACTTACTGGTTTTCAGTTTCATTATGCTGTATCTGGGCTTCCTTGGTGTCTAGGTGGTGAAGAATCTGCCTGCAACCCAGGAGACCCAGGTTCCATCCTTGGGTCAGGAAGATCCCCTGGAGAAGAGAATGGCAACCACTCCAGTATTCTTGCCTGGAGAATCCCTGGACAGAGGAGCCTGGCGGGCTACAGTCCACGGGGTTGCAAAGAGTCAGACAAGACAGAAGCAACTGAGCATGCACGCACACATGCTATACCTAGCTATAGATTTTTTTATTTCTTTTGTTTTTATTTGTTATTTTTTTCTATTTTAAATCAAAGATTTCAAGATTTTTTTCAGTTCTGAAAAGTATCACAGTAAATATTATTTTCTCTCTTCACATTTTTTGAAACAGCCATCAGACATTTGTTGAAGTCTCTCAAACTCTCACTATATATTTTAATTGTGCTTTCATATATTTTTATTTTTTCCTTTGTGCTTAATGTGGGTAAATTCCTCAGAAGTATCTTTCAACACACACCTGATTTTACTATAATCAGATTTTATCATTCTTATTGAATATATGCATGTATACATATAAGATGAATATACATATGTAATATATTACTACATGTATAAAATGTATTATATATAATATATGCAACATACACAAAATTATATATGTATAATATTTATGTATATATATGTGTATCTATAATTTCTAAGATTTTCAGTTCATTCTCCTCTATATTTTCTTATTTAACTTCTAAATTTTTCATAGTTTCTTATTTTATTTATGGATAGTATCTCTTCATGTCTCTTTGATAATCCTAAACATCTTTATCAAAAGTCTAATTATTTAGGGGGGAATGAATTTATAGTTAATTTTGTTGTCTGTCTGTTTGACATTAGCTGCTTTGTTTGTTTTGTAATCTTGGTTTGTGAATTTTTTAAGTGAATTTATTCTCTCCCTCTGTTTCTTACCAGCTTATCATTAGCACTTTGGTAGACTTTCAGTTGATTCCACCTGCATCCAGACTCCCATCTCGGTGATGAAGTTGTCGCTGCTGGAGTCCTGGGCTAGTTGTTTTAGTTTAATTCCTGGTAGGTTTCTGCTTATGAGCCAGTTTCTGTGTGCCCCCAGTTCCCTGAGTAGGCTCAGCCTCACAGAGAGACTGATCCCATCCCTGCCCTATGTACTATGACTGGGCAATTACCTGTGGTCTGCTCTTTGCGTGGGTGACTCTAGGCTAGCTAGAGAAGGGTCTGTGGGATTTCCTCATAGCTCGCTGGAGGGAGTGATCTCGAAGAGTGGGCAATATAAACTGATCCCCAACATCACCCCTTACTTTACCAAGTCACCTCTCAGTACTGGCACAGTGGAACCCTTTGCCTGCCACTTCACAACTCTTGAAATTAGGATCCTTAGGGGACCAGAGCCTATTCCTTCCTGGCTATCAGCCCTCATGCCCTGAGCCCTACTCGTACTGTTCCAGAGAGTAGGAGGGAGTTTTCCTGTGGCCTTCACTCTGCCTCCTGAGAATATCTCAGGAGGCGTTTTCCTCCAAACCCTCTCTACCTTCTCCCATCCAACTCCTAGAAATCCTTGATTCCACAGCAGGGTATTTTTTTTTAATGATTTGACCTGCCATCTAGCTTTAAATTCTGAATAGTCTGCACTGTCCTTTGAATTCTGACACAGGAACATTGAACTTTTTGGAATAGTAAAGCTAAAATGAGTGGTACCTTTTGGTTGTTGTTGTTTAGTCACTAAGTCGTGTTCAACTCTTTTGCGACCCCGTGGTCTGTAGCCTGCCAGGCTCCTCTGTCCGTGTGATTTCTCCAACAAGAATACAGGAGTGGGTTGCCATTTCCTCCTCCATGGGATCTTCCTGACTCAGGGATTGAACCCATGTTTCCTGTGTCTCCTGCTTTGCAGGCAGACTTTTTAACCTCTGAACCACCAGAGAAGCTCAAAGTACATACCTAACCAAACACTTTCTGGCTCAATATGTTCAAGGAAAACTCAGGAAAAATGAGTCGATGTTTGAATATTTAAAGAGCTTCCAAACTCTGAGAAACACAACTCTTAGGTCACTCAGAAACCCCTGGTGCTCACAGACTCTATCCTTTATAAGACATGGGTCAGGTCCCCCAGAAATCCCACTTGCTGTACATCCTGAATTAAGCAGAACTTCAACTAGGAACACTGATTCTCATGGGCTTATGATGTGGGCAGTCAGTTTCAAGCTTGAAAATTCCTGAATCTCTAGGAAAGTTTATACCAGAAAGAGACAACCTCCAACATAGTTCTTTTGCCGAGGGGGGGGGGGCAGGGGGGGGAGGNCAGAACTTCAACTAGGAACACTGATTCTCATGGGCTTATGATGTGGGCAGTCAGTTTCAAGCTTGAAAATTCCTGAATCTCTAGGAAAGTTTATACCAGAAAGAGACAACCTCCAACATAGTTCTTTTGCCGAGGGGGGGGGGGGCAGGGGGGGGAGGGCGGAAATTAACAAAGTCCAAGTGTTTGGAAAAAAATGAAAGGAACACACCAGCTTGGAATGATTACTGTACATGAAAGTTGCCTGAGAAAAGAAAGCAAAACGTTGCCTCCATCTGGAATCTGCTCCCAAACACCAGAAGCAACTCCAGAATCTCAGGGCCACAGCTGCTGCTGCAGGAACATTTCTTTCCCTTACCAGATGGGAAACCCTGTAACAAGTAATACCCCTTCTCTCTAAAGATATACCTGCAAGCTACAGCTGCACATCCAGAATTCATTCTTAACACGACACCGGATGGTATCTAAAAGGCTTTTTCACTTGTTGCTTCATCTCATATGATCTTAACAGGATCCCTGTCATCCTCGTCTTAAGAGATGGAGAAACTGAGACAAAGAGATGGAATAACTTGGCCAAGATCACAAGGCTAAGATATTGTTGAGTCAGGACTTACCAGATCCTTCCAGGATAATAAATCTTCCTTTGCTTTAAAATGGATCAGTTGAATGTGATGTATTTTCATGTGAAATCCCATGTGAGTAAACCATACATTGTATAATCGCTCAAATGGTCTGGATTCCAGAGATGCTGTAGGAAGGAAGACAAACACTACACAGAGTGGGTATCAACCCCAGTAAGAATAAACTAGTAGAGGGTGGAAGGGATCTGATATAATCAACCTACCGCTAGTGCCTGGCTAGTATCCTTGAAGGATGGTGTCACGTTGAAGGTTCAGCACTGGTCCATGCTGTGGGCAGTAAGGTGAACGTGCAGGGACAATAACTAGATCCAGCTTTGTGAGAGGGAGTCCTTGCTATTTGATACTTGAATAGTCTCAAAAGCTGTTATGGCCAGCTCATCTAAAGAGCTGCTGTGCAAGCATTGAGGTGGCTGAGAACAGAGGCAGTAGCGTCTACAGGACGAGCTACCATCTGGCCAGACAGGGTGGTTGTTTCGTGCCTCCCTTCAGTGAGTGCTCTCTAGACAGAAGATGAAAAGTGCACATGGCTTGTGAGCACTCCCAAAGATTTGTCCATATGCCTCTTCCTCAAACTCCCGAACAGCTATCTGGCAGATGGTTTCATCTGCCACTGTTCAAAGGAGCCATGTATGTCCATATTTCAGATTGTTTCCCCTCCGTAGAATGACAGATTTCCCTTCACTCAAGGTTACTGTTGAGTGTGGCTGTAGCACGGCAAAGTCCATTTTCAGTTAGCGCCGATATACTGAGCTGACTCATCTGTGAACCAAACCTTATTTCCTGCTTTTCTATCAGTCATGAGGAATTCCCTTGATAGCATAAGTATAATTTCAGGGAGAGGCAACAGTGCAACTGAGATAGATGATGTGGAATTCTAGTCCTGTTCTGAGACTGATACACCTTTTATGTGATTACTCGTGTGACCTCTGGACCTACTGAGATGTGATCTGAAGGTGCCATTCCAGCATTTGTGTGTCTTGCCCAGCTTGACCTCAAGACTCATCGAATCTGAGCACATGTAGCTTGTGTTGTGAAACTCAGCCACATAGTCACTTGATATCCTGTGGTCAGGCACTCAGTCTCTTCTAGGGCTTCCTGTTTTTCAAACATAGTAGTTATCCACCAGAAAGTCCCGCTGTTACAAGAATCCTGGAAAATCTGCAACATGCCTCCAATATTAGGCCTTTTGAGAGACTCTGTCCACAAAGGACACCTCTAATATCTTGGGCTCTGCCAGGCCACATATGCTGAAAAGCAGAGCAGCTTTCACCATCTTTTATAGAGCTCTTTCTTCCTTCCCAGACCATGAGATCTCTAAAAACTTCACCTGTGTGATAGACCCCTTGTACCATGTATCTTTACTGTCTGGTATGTGTTTCTCTTACTAAGGAATCCAGAGTATTTCCTGTACCCTGAGTCCAATTGGCAAGATGTCATCAGCATAGTGGACAAGTACAAATAAAGCTGCTGTAAACATTCTTGTACATGTGTTTTGGTGGACACATGCATTCTTCTTTCTTGGATATACCTAGAATGTTCAGGTGGAGTAGACAAAATCCAATAGTTTCCCAAGGTGGATATATACATTTACACTCCCATAATCAGTATATGAGCATTCCAGTTGCTTAATCTTAATTTTAAAAAATATATATATATATATAATATATATAAATTAATTAATATAAATAATTAATAGAAATTAATCAGTTTTTTCTTTATCATTCAGTTCAGTTCAGTCACTCAGTTGTGTCCAACTCTTTGCAACACCATGAATCGCACCATGCCAGGCCTCCCTGTCCATCACCAACTCCCGGGGTTCACTCAGACTCACATCCATCGAGTCAGTGATGCCATCCAGCCATCTCATCCTCTGTCATCCCCTTCTCTTCCTGCCTCTAGTCCCTCCCAGCATCAGAGTCTTTTCCAATGAGTCAACTCTTCGCATGAGATGGCCAAAGTATTGAAGTTTCAGCTTTAGCATCAGTCCATCCAAAGAACACCCAGGACTTATCTCCTTTAGAACGGAGTGGTTGGATCTCTTTGCAGTCCATGGGACTCTCAAGAGTCTTCTCCAACACCACAGTTCAAAAGCATCAATTCTTCAGTGCTCAGCTTTCTTCACAGTTCAGTTTTCACATCCATACATGACTAGCCCTTTTCATATCCTGCTTAAGAAATTTTTGCCTACCTTCATATTCTCCTGTGTTTTGTCTTCAAACTTTTCTTTTGTCTTTGAATGTTTATAGCTTTCATAGATACTGCTGAATTTCTCTCCATTATTCTCATTTACATTTCTATCTTTAGTATTATGAGCTAGCTAATTTCCCCATATCATCCCCAACACCAGGTATTATTAAATTTTTCATGTTGGCTATGTAATATGAGATGATATTTTGTAGTTTTTAATACTTTTTTATGAGTGAGGTTGAAAATACTGTATTTATTCATCTTTTTTTTCTTGAAAATCCTCTTCATATCCTTTGCTTATTTTTTTAAATTAGAGTATAGTTTCTTTACAGTGTTGTGTTTATTTCTGCAGGAATGGAACTGGCTTATTTGTAGAGATATGGATGGACCTAAAAACGGCTTATTTTTTTAAATTGAAGTCTTCGTTTTTTTCCATACTAATTTGTACGGATTCTTTATAAATTACAAAGTTAGCTCCTTAACAGTATTATAAGTGTTACAATTTTCCTGGTTGTTTGGTGCTCTTTTGGCTTACTTTATGAAATATTTTACAAAGTGATTATATGTTTATGTAACTCAAATATATTAACTTTTTATCTGTATGTTTTTTAGGGCCTTTACTATACCTTTCCCCACTTTAATACTTTTAAAACTTGGTCATGTTTTCTGAGAGTGTATTATTGAATGTATTATGTTTAAATCATTGAGCCATGTGCAGTTTAATTTAATGTAAGATGATTGAAGGTATCTAATTTTATTTGGTCCTGTATCAGGGAGTATGCTCTGTAATGGTGTGGACGTACCTTAGCATCATTCTGTGAGTCAGGTTAAGCCCCAAAACATTGATTCCAAGAGAGACCACAAGCCTCCCATCTACCTTGAGATAGGTCCCGCGGTTATTGTATTCCAAGTTTATATACATTTCTTTCTTCTTCTTTTTTTTTTTCCCAAAGAACTGGCTCAACTTTTAAGTACTATTTTTTTCACTTGTCTCTTCAGGAACTGTTTTCATTCTCTCGACAGACAAAGAGAGAAAAGGGGGTGAAATCTATACATTATAATTGCTGATCTGAACTGTATGTGAAAAGATAGACTTAACAGAAGCCCTCCAAGTACCATACTTTCCAGCCTGTCATGCTCTCTACTGGTCTTACTTATTTCTTTCCTTTTTCAGCTTTCGATTGCTGTAGATATTTCGCTGAAGGAAAATCTAATTTTTCTGCTGTATTTCTGCTCTCTAGTTGGGGTGAGGATGAAGACGCTGAGATGATAAGAAGTGGCTTTTTCGCATCCTTTCTCTTGGTTGCTTACTGACCCATTTGGTGGGTTACTCCATAGGCTAATGAAATTGTCCAGATTTCTTTTTTATTCATTCTTCCCTCATTTTGAATGTTAAAAGTAGATACCACATGTCAATTCTTACATAATTGTCTCTTTCTAGTCATGATTAACACTTTAAGTTTATGGAATAAGTGTGTACCCTTTCCTTTGTCTATATGTGATTAGAGGTTTGTCTATATGTGATAAGAGCCCCTTACCTTATACCGGCTGCTGCTAAGTCGCTTCAGTCATGTCTGACTTTGTGCAACCCCATAGACGGCAGCTCACCAGGCTTCTCCATCTCTGGGATTCTCCAAGTAAGAACACTGGAGTGGGTGGCCATTTCCTTCTCCATACCTTATATCTAGTAGAAGACAAAACTAGACAGCATTTACAGAATGACATGAGAAAATATGATCTCAAAGTTGGGAAGATGTTTTAATAAAACACAAAAAGCATAAACCACAGGGAAAAGCTCATGAATTTAACCACATTGAAATTAAGAACTTCTGTTTATAACCACGAAGTAAGTGAAAAGTGAAACTAAGAGCTAGAATTAAATTTGCAATACACACAGTAAATAAAGGATTAGGACTTAAAACACCCAAAAACAAGCAACAAAAATTATGACCAAACTGATTTTTAAATGTGCAAATTCAATAAACAGGAATTTCACAGCTGAGGAAGCATAAATAGCTAAACATATGAAAAGATTTTCAATCTACTAATAATGAGGCAAATGGAAGTTAAAATCTCAGCAAGATACAGTTTCACATCCACTTGAATGATAAAAGTTAGAAAAGTCTCATAATAGCAAGAGTTATCATGGATGTAGAGTAAGAGAAACCCCTTAATCTGTTGCTTATAGGAATGTCGGGCTTCCTTAATGGCTCAGTGGTAAAGAATCTGCCTACCAAGGTAGGAACCAGAGTTGGATCCCTGGGTCAGGAAGATCCCTAGAGAGGAGCCTGGCGGGCTATAGTCCATGGGGGTCACAAAAGAGTCGGACATGACTTAGTGATTAAAACAACAACAATAGGAATGTAAACTGCTACAACTTCGGGAAACATTTAAATATTATATAGGAATGTTGGTCATGTACAGCAACCAAGATTCCCCTCCAGGCAACATTTTCTAGAATAGCCCTTGTTCATGTGCATCAGAAGACATGCACAAGAATGTTCAAAACTACATTATGCCACTCTAATATTCATCAACAGAAGCACGGATAAATCAGATATGGCAAAGTAACTCAGTAGAATATTAGATAGCAATGAAAAATAACTACAGCTACATCAATGTGGGTGAATGCCGAGTGTATATATATGTAACAATCCAGTTCCAGTAGACAAAACCAAGCAGTATGGTTTCTGTGAATATTTTTATGGGTGGTAGAATCTCCAGTGAAAATCCAGGAATCCTAAACTTAATTGCGTACGGCTGAGAAAGATGCCATTTAAAGAGGGAAATTTTAATTTGGAGTTAAGCCCATGAGAATGAAGGAGAGAATGAATTTCACTTTACTTCTTTCTCTTATTTTGGTTAGGAGTGATATTATACAGGTGGTAATTTTATGATTCCTTTTTATTTTCAGTAATTATCAACCTGTAATCCACCAAACAAAAACTTACAGATTGATAGGAAGTACAAGGACAAAAGTTTTTAATGAGCAGTTTGAGTAAGAAATTGAATCATCCTCCAATACTTCAGTGTGTATTTCAACAAACAAGGAAATTCTAGCCACAGTACAAGGAAACCTAATCACAACACAACCATCCAAATCGGGATGGCCAACTTGGGGTGGACACTGATGTTAACTTAGATGTTGATTACTTTTATCTAATCCTCACACTTCATTCAAGTTTCACCAATTACCTCAATAATGTGTTTTATAACAAAAAGACCCAGCATAAGTTGCATTTAATTTCCTTCAATCTGAAACATTTCCTTAACCTCTACATATTTATGACCTTGACACTTTTCAAGATGAGAGGCCAGCTATTTTGTAGAACACCCCTCAGTTTACATTTGTACGACGTTTCAGGATTAGTAGATTTAAGTTATGTGTCTTGGCAGGAATATCACAGGAGTGATGCTGTAGACTCGCCATCCTATTAGGGTTCATTTGTCCCATACTGATGTCATTCACCCTCGATGACTGAAAGATAACCTGAAAAAAAAGGGCCTGCAGGCTTCTCCACTGTAAAGTTAGTCTTTCTCATTGTCATTAGTAAGTATTTGGTGGGAAGGTAAATTGTAACTTTGTCAATACATTATTTCTCATTAAATTTTCCACTTATTCATTTACTTATTTATATCTATTTGAACTCATGGCTCTCTGTATCATTCAGTGAATTATCTGATTATTCAGCGGATAGTCTGTTACTACATTATTTATTTTGATCCTCCAGTTGTCCTAGATTTGAGTATCAGGAGCCTATTCAAATTGACTAAACTTTTTAGTACTTTCTGTATCTTTCTTTGATCTCTTCCTTGCTTTCTGGACAAAAAAAAAAAAAAAGAAGTAGAAGAAGAAGTTTCAAGCTTACCTTACACTTTCCCTGTTCCATCTCTGGAATCTGCCATCTTTCCAAGGGACCCTGGTTTTGCAGAGGCACCTTTTAGAAGGCACCGTCTGAGTGCTAGTTGTGCTCATTGCTACGGAGGCGTCTCTCCTCACTCTCAATCAACAAGAGAAGACAATATATTCACAGCTATATCTATTTCCATATGCAAATATACTTTAGAAACATGAATTCACACAGATATCTCCAACTGTAGCTCCATACTGCAAATTATTCCCTTCTCATGTTTGTCACCCACTTCTCCAACAGTGAGAAATATGGCTTTCACTTCCTTATACATTTTCTTGTTTGAGTAATCCCTGTGTAATCAGTCTTCTATCTCAGTGCTGCTATCTCCTGCCCAGAAGAAGTGCTCTCCTCTGTCAGCTCAGCTCTGGCTCTTGACCAAAATGAACTTTAATGATTTCTAAGCTTCCCAGGTGGCTCAGTAGTAAAGAATCCTCCTGCCAATGCAGGAGATGTGAGTTCGATCCCTGGGTCAGGAAGATCCCCTGGAGAAGGATATGGCAACCCATTCCAGTATTCTTACCTACGAAATCCCATGGACATAGCAGCCTGGTGGGCTACAGTCCACGGGGTCACAAAGAGTCAGATGCAACTTAACAACTGAGCGTGCAAGCTTTACTAAACTTGGGACAGGTATCTTCTAGATTATAGGTCCCTGACTAAAGGCCTCCCTTTCCTTAAAGCATTTACTTTAGAAAATTTGTAGTTGCAAATTATTTCTCTTCCCCTTTAAAATGTATGCAAATATTCTCCCAGCCTGGTTCCATTTCTATAACCAAGGATTGTCCTTCTCAAGCACCAGGGAACGAGGTATTTGAAATGTAAACATCAAAGGAGATAGCACCCCTGTTTCCCAGTATCTGTGAGAGGGTGGAAACCTATTGGATGCATGTCAACTAGCAAACCCAGGGGGCCTGCTGCTGCTGCTGCTGCTAAGTGGCTTCAGTCCTGTCCAACTCTGTCACAGAGAAAAACATTTGCAAACTAAGCAACACAGTGTGCTTCAGGCACCCCATTGACCAACCTACCACACAGTAGTCCAACTTTTTTCCACTACTTCATTCCAGGGTTTAAAAACCTTCCTATGTTTTACTTCAGAAGAGCTGAATTCAGTCTCTCTCTCTCTCCCCTCTGTTACCATAGTGGTGGTTTAGTTGCTAAGTCATGTCCAACTCTTGTGACCCCATGGACTGTAGCCCACCAGGCTCCTCTGTCCATGGGATTTCCCAAGCAAGAATCCTGGAATAGGTTGTCACTTTCTTTTCCAAGGGATCTTCCTGACCCAAAAATCAAATCCTGGTCTCCTGCATTGCAGGCTAATTCTTTATTGACTAAGCTATGAGTTCTCGAATAAAGTCTTCCTTGCTTGTTTGACTTTCCTCAGTGCAATTTTTGACACTTCACTTTAGCATCTTCTCCCAGAAGAACACTCTTTTCTGCTTGGGCTCTAATAGCCCATACCAGACCAATCCTCCGTTTAGACACTCGGCTCACTGTGCTAGCACTGTGACACCACACCAGGCAGCCCCGCACACTCTCCACACCTCCCTCAGGCTCGGATTCCCAGCACCGGGTCACTCCTACAGATGGATACTCCCTTCACACTGTGCAGGTTCTGACCCGCCCCACCTCGACCGCATCCCCACCCCACCAGGTCAGCCGCCTTCCTAGGCCCTCACTTCCCACTCTCCCACCATAGACATCTTTTCTCTGCACGTATAATGATTTAAGGACTGAACTGTTTGAAAATGGAAGAGAAATAAAAAGAAGGTCGGGGAAAGAAAAGGGAAGGTGAAGACTTCATTTCATTCCAGACATTCTCACGCTGTCTATATATTAGAACTGCTTAGGAAGCTTTTAAAAATGTACTGATATGTGGCCTTGTCCCCAGAGATATACGGTTGCCCAAAAGCAGTCCTGGGCATTTTCTGCTTTTATTGAAAACTCCAGGTGATGTTATTGTGGAGTCTGGGTTCAGAATTGCACCATTACGTGCAAAGAAGGGGTAAATAGGGGCACAGGAGGGCTTAAGGATCTGGAGAATGAAGTATCTGAGAAAGCCCACCTGAAGTCTTCAATTTTGTCCATTAGGTAGGAAGAGATGTCACCAGGAGAGAATGAGGAGATCAGAATTTTCAGGAGATGGCAAGTGGAGAATGTAGTAAACTATACTTATTCAGTTCAGTTCAGTCGCTCAGTCATGTCCGACTCTTTGCAACCCCAAGAACCGCAACACGCCAGGCCTCCCTGTCCATCACCAACTCCCGGAGTTTACCCAAACCCATGTCCGTTGAGTCGGTAATGCCATCCAGCCATCTCATCCTCTGTCATCCCCTTCTCCTCCTGTCTTCAATCTTTCCCAACATCAGGGTCTTTTCAA
>SJYA01008297.1:0-10567 GCA_006410615.1 Neotragus moschatus
TGTTCAGTTGGTGTGCAGCAGCTGACGTGCATATATCTTTGCTCCTACGCACTGCCACACGCACACATATGGCTACATGGAGGTGCACCGGTGAGGTCACCGAAAGGCAACGTCCGCAACGTTACTTGTACCGCGACGACTTTCCTAGACGAAATCGAACCTTGTGCGGGTGGGCTATCGCGAGGGAGTCAACAGCAGCGTCGCCGTGTAACGGACTCACCCCCGATAGAGCACCGACTCCGGGGCCTGCTGCCTCCGCAGTAGCGGTAGCAGAGAATCATAGGGCGTGTTATTAGCTGCTGCTGCGGGAAGAGCTGAGTCTTACTGTAAAGTGGCATTCCTCCCCAGTTGGAAAAAGACTAATGGAGGGGCGGGGGGTGGCCGCCGGCGAATTTTATTGTGCCTGCCGTGAGTCTAATCAACTCTGGGTTGCTCGCCAACCAGTAAGTCGGCGTCCTCGCTTCGCAAGCTAGTCCTCCTCACACGAAGCGGCAGCAGCTGAGATGTGAGAAGGCTTCCGGAGGTCAGAAGATGCACCCGCATACCCTCTGTTAACTCAAAGGGACCTTCCCCCACCCGTGTGCTAGCGAAGATCGTCAGTGGGGTGCCGGGCTGCTGTCCCGGTTCGCGTGGTACACCTCGATACTGGGAGCAACATAAACCCCGCGTTGTTGCTGCAGAACTATGCCATCAGTACTCTCGAAAACGCGACGTGCGCGGGAGCGCAACCTCCTCACATGGCAGGCGTCCGAGACTTGGTGTCTTTGGTACCCTATGGTGCGTGGCGTAAACCTGGTCTCGGACAGCGCTAGTGGCGCTCATCGAACGAGTAAAGGCGAGTTGTCTTCGCTGTCAATCTATTCTCTTGTAAGAAAAGCGCTCCTGGTCCATCCTCTTTCAGCTGAGACAGAAAACCTGAGAAAGAAATGTGACAGCGGAGACAGCTTTGTATTTTTCTCTTCTAGCAAGACATGCCGTCTCGGCGTACCGGAGAGATCCCAGAGCCAGCAGCACGCCCTGCTCACGCGGCTGTTCTTCTGGGTGTAAGCTTTCTGCTTGGCTTCAAAAAAGGCGTGTGCGAGGCACACAATTGCTTAGACAGCTTCAGCGACAGAGCTCTAGTACTTTGCAAGGGTAGTGCGGAGGCCGTAGCGGAAAAGTGTGGAATTGAAACCCGCACGGCAGAGCCTGTAGAAGGCTACGCCGCATCATAAGACGAATTACACTCGCCTCCTCCCAGTCAACCCTCAGCGCGGCGTGCAAGCAGCAAACGTCATTTCGGCAGTTTATGCAAGTCATATCGGTAGTGCCTCCGCAGCCTTGTACCTAACAATTGCGTGGATTCTACTTCAACAGCCTTGTATCTACCGCTTGTAGGTATGACAGGTAAAAAGCCGCGCGGCCCTCAGAGCGGGACGGTCCGCAAAAGCCTGATATCGAGCAAGAGGCCGGAGCAGAACTAGTGCAGAACGCGGCGCTTCCCCCCTGGGCGTGGGCCTGTCGAGCACGCAGGAAACGAGGATGTCCTTGTGAAGAGTAAAACAGGTGCCGTCAGAAATGGACTCTTCGTGTGCGATGGGAACGAGGCGATTCGGTAGAATACGGGCCGACGTCAGCGAGACAGCGTACAGCTTAAACTGAAAGGTGCCCTCGCTCGTGTTGTTGCTTTTCCAGAGCCACATTGCATCTAAACATGTGACGGTCTGGGCGACATACAGAGCGTTGACGCTTTCGCCAAAGAGGAACAGCTTCATCCTTGTTCTGTTCGAGAGAGGTCCGTAGAGAACGCGAGGAACTTATCACTTCAGATACTGCTGTGCAGCTCACCTGCCGCCGAGGACCATGGTAGACAGTCATAACAGCTTACAGGGCCTGGTAGTGAGCACCGATAGACTTTAGAGCCCTCCACAGGAGCCTGTGGGGAGGGCGGGCGGAAAAGGGCCGCCGAGAGGGAGCGGCCGATGCTGCGCAGGACACCGTGCACACACGGATCGGCGGACCGCCGCACGAAAGGACCTCCGCAGGCGCCACTCTCGGGCTCCTGCTGTTTCTTACATAGCAGTGCAGCAGCTACATTTAAGCATCTGCCGGGAAAGCGCACCCGGCCTCCCAAGAAAATCGTGCTGCATTCCTAGCATATTCGTGTTCACTACGGTCCCTGTGGAAAGTCATTCCGCATGCTGCCAGGCGGCGGGGTACGCTGTGATCTTAAGAAATAGGAAATCTGCAGTGGTGGACCGCGCTCTTGCCTCCTCACAACTGGGTCATCAATACGAACCTGGCGAAACTACGCGTGGACAGAGAAGGTGCAACAAACTGCTTATCACTGCCTTTCGTCAGAATAACGCACCGAATTGCGGGTGGCCCCTGCCTGCGGCGGACTTCTGACCTTCATCTGGCGTCTCTGAGAGCTGCAGTGCATCCCAGCTGTGCATCGGGTAGTGCTCGACATATCCGGCCGCCTGTATGCGCAGCGGAATCGCGGAGAACCACACTTTCATGTGCGGTGAACCATCAGCGCGTTCGTCGATGACATCCTGCAGACGAGCCGAATGCGGCATTTACGAGGCCACGAGCTTATTAGGCCTGGCGTGCACGAATTAGCGCCGTTCTCTCCCGCTGCCGTAGGCGGAAAGGCTGTTAAATGGGAGAGTCCGTCAGCCCACCCGTCTGAAAGCGAAGAAGTCCGGCTCGAAGCTATGATCGCCGTCTCCCAGCGCCTCGTAGTAGAATCGTGCGAAGCCCGCTAAACCCCCTTCGCGTCAAGCGTATATATGACATAATGCCCATTGGCGTGCCCCACGAGGCCACGACTTGCGGACGTGGTACCGTGACTTCACAAGAGTTTCTCCAGAAGTCAAAAGGACATGCAGCGTTTGTGACTACTCGGCGCGACGAATAAGACACTCGGTCAGATGCGCCAGAGGCGTAGTGACCGACGCAGCACACAATAGAGAGACCTGAGCTGAAGTGTCTGCGCGGCCGCGGTGCAAGTCAAGCATTCTGCGGTCCGTGGCGGAGCGACCGAACGAGGGCTCTGAGCACACTGAATCGTACCAGAGACGGTCAGCTTGGTGTTTTGTTGTAGTGGTTGCACACAACGCAGGTGCAGTAATAAGGGCCAAACGATGTTGCACCTTGTAGCACACAGGGCGTTCTTGCGAGACATTATGAGAAAAAGTACAGGGGATCCAGGGGCGATCACACAGCGCGGCTGCACCGGACACGGCGAGGGGGCTACGGCGATATACGGGATGGTGTCTTGTAGCGTCCACCATGGGCTCACACTATACTGAAAAGTGGAAAGACGCGGGGAGTAACCAGAATAATGTAGGGTGAAAGTATAATTCTGCGAGGAAGGTGTCCTGCGGTATTTCGAGTTGATCCTCAGTGGTCCCTGCTCCTGGGAAGCGGGGGGGAACCACCAGAAGACACCGTGTTGTCTCCCGCAGAGGAGTTGCTGTTTGACATGATTCTTGTGGCGTGGCAGAGGGCTGTTAACGTCCGAGCTCGCGCTCAGACGGAAGGCCGATTCCTGGCCTAGCCTGCACGAACGCGTGCGCTCGGGACGAGGCGCTGACCAGCGCAGTGAGCGTTTGTGCTAGAGCCTACTGAGCTGCTTATGATGCAGTCGCAGCGACGGGCGTTGCACGGTAGGAACGAGACAACCACAAAAATAAGCGGGCGGGCAACGTCCGCGAAGGTAAAAGCAGCCAGCAATCATCAAAGTTTAGTGCCATAATACTGTAGCTCCGGTTATGAACAGAGTGCAGAGCCTGGAGAGGCAGCGATCCGCAAGCCGTAATCTAAGACGGGACTGCCCGCCGGACATGTCCGAAGAGAGGGAAATTTTTGCTTAGCAGCAAACCGGAGCGTGTGGCTGTCTGGCCTTTCATGCACGAGCGAGTTTGTGGCGTTGGGGAAGCTCTGTCGTACAGGTCGCCTGTAGGTGCTGCGAGTTGGAAGACGCCGGGTGTAGCTAAGGAGCCCGTCGGCCCTCTGTTTGTTTCCTCAAACCCTTGTGGAGCGCTTACCCCACAGATGATGGCCTGGATGAGGACCGAAGGACTGCCTTAACGGCTTAACGCGTTCACTGCGAGCAAAAGGATCAACCGAATCATTTCTTGTTGGGGAGGAACAAATGAGGGGGGAGTGCACGGCAAAGACGGTGGAGTGACGAGCTCCGCGCACGTTAAACCGCCTGCGGAGCGTACGGAGCGCCACGGGAGGTGAACGGAGATATAGCTAACGAGCTGCGCCTGAACACGAAGTGCGGGTACTCAAGAACGTCTGCGTAGTAAACGCCACGAGTCAGCTCTAGAGGACGGCGCTAGCGTACTGCGAAGACCGTGCTGCGCACAGCGCGAAGGTGAAGCAGGCCTTCTCCGTGTCAGCAGGCGAAGCGTTGCACATAGCAAGTAGTGGGCGTGCACCTTTGTCAGGACTGAACGAAGTAGGACCTCGCGGGTGACCCCACGGTGAACGTGCTAAGCGTTGCAGAGAGGGTGTCGAACATTGCGAGATGTGCTGAACGTGCGATGTTTTCGTCGGCTAAATCGCGAGCCGGCTGAAATAAGAAGCGGCGGCCGTCATCTACTCTTGATTTCTTGTTAGTGAGGGTGTAAAAGTGAAAACATAGAGCTACGTAGATAGCTACGTGACCGTGCCCCGCCGACTAGCAGACGCCCGCGCCGCGCCGTACGACGTCAGCGGCTTGGTAGGGATCCGCGGCGGGGAGCGTTTGCAGAAAGGGCTCTCTTGTCGAAGTTCACCGTCGAGGACTTCCAGGCTTTGAGGCTTGCCGCAACACTAATGGACTGCAGGGGCTGTTTTGAGGTCATATGCTTTAGGGCTACTAGGGTGCACGCTCAGATAATCTCTAGATTTTAGAGCTTTTGCCTTTGGTAAGATGCCCTTGCTTGGAATCGCCCTCCAAGTATATGGGTACACACCCCTTTTCCTACCTCGTGGCGAGTGAAGTGATCGTAACTAACGCGCGGACATAGTCATGCCGCACCACCCTCCGAGAGAACGGGTGTGCGATAGCAAGGGACGCGTGAATCGACCGAAGCGACGAATTGGATGCTGCCGCGAAGAAATATACGGAGGGGAACCCTATGAAGTTGTAATGCACACCAAGATCGTGTAGACGAATACATTCGAGCGCGGCACTCGGCTCTCGACTTCGTGGCGCACACAGTATTGATAAGTGTGGAATTGTATCCGTCCCGGCTCTCTCTTCTACCCATCAGCCACCTTTACAGGCTAGTACCGCGGGTGCTCGACCAATGAATCCCCCACACCCTGCCGTGTTCTGCCCTGTGCGCGCGTGATAAAGACGAAGAGGGTGACCGAACGCCAGGAAGAAGAGGACATGAAGCGACGCCTGCATGAAGCGACGCCTGCGGGCGGGAGCGCGCAATCGGTTACTTGGCCGGCGCAAAGTGTGCAAGAGTCTTGTGGCGTTCGTGGATCTTCGCGCGACGAACGGCCAAATGCTGGTGTAGACCCCAATTTTGCGCAAACAACCAGATGAGACGCGGTTGAACACGTGCCCTCGGTGCGAAAACAGTCTCGCCACGTCCTCTTGAGCTGCTGGGTTGTAGCGCAGAGCGGAACTCTACTCCGCAGGACCGGCTCTCGTCGACCAATGGGCATGGGAGGCTTGCAGCGACACAGCCGCACAACCAAATGCCGGGCTGTACCATTTGTGCTGCAGCGCTGTTCGGCGTGCCGATAAGCACTGTGAACTCACAAAGTCCTCAGACAGTGTGTCACTGAACTACCGCCAGATATGCGGCTTGTCTCACATCTATGACTACATATATAGAGACACATATGCGTACATTTCGCAAAATCGATGTCCCCGTTTTGCCCACCGCTCCTCCCGAACACGGCAGCCCGAGTCCTGAAGTTCTACGCTGAAGAGTGTAAGCCTGTGTTTCTCGGCCAGTTGAGGCCCTCCTTAGCCAAGTATCACCGGCGTTTGCCTGCCGATGCCACGCGGTAGCTAGCTGTCGTCTGCACTGATGCACTCCCACCCTGCGTGCGACGTGCTGTACAACGGGGTTCGTCGCAGGTGAACACGAAGCTCCATTATTCGCTCGCGGGCACAAACACAACCGATCAGCAAACCTCTTGCATGCATGTCTCAGATGATGCATGGCTTTACACATACGGACTTAAGAGCCGTGGCTTCCGCTCTGAAAATACAGCCGCTGTCATTCTATTGTGCACACGGGTCCGCACGAAGCGCAGGAGGCTGCCGAACGCAGTTGCGCCGCGCTCAAACAGCACCGGAATACTCAGAAAAGTCCCTAACAATCGGAAAAGGGAAATTGATTTGTATGATCTGCGCGGTTTAGATTATCAGGTGCCGCCGGCCCGCTGTTTCTACTCCTGCTATTCAGCCCGTAACCGACTACTCCATTGTGCGTGTGGCCACGCAAGCGACCCAACAGACCCAGGCGCTCTAGCAAGCAGTAGCGCCTTCGTACGCGGCGCGGCCCAACATCATTGTGTGTCGGTCCTGGTGCGTTCCCGCAAAGGGCTGTGCGCGTGCGAGGAAGGGAGTACGAAGCTGCGCTACGCTGCACCGGCGCACGAGTGGAAGAGCGACGTTGTGCTCGTTGCGACGGGCGCCGTAGCGCACGAATGTACTGCACGGGCGGGGAGACGGCACACGCCTAGTCGCCTAGAGCACCTCCGGCAGCTGTGCGCAAATCCCGAAGGATGGCGTAATCGACGCATTCTGCACCTGCAGTGACCCGCAAATTATTTTTGTACGCGCGAAGAAGAGGTCAAGACTTTTGCATGAAACCGGAAGGAGCCTAACACTGTTGTTTGACTACACAGGGGCATCAGGTGCTGCGGCGCGCATGCGGATACGGGCTGCCTGTCTGGCACAGGAGGTGCATACGTTCCGCTGGCAGCCGCCACGCAAGCAGCGGTACGTAGTCGTGCAGAAACACATACAAACGGACTGAAGCAAATGTTGGCTTGATCCGTAGATTGCGGGCAGCTTCGTGCCTACCTGGGTCCGTTAATTCTGTAGAGAGTAGCCTTGCAATTATGAGCATCTCGGCGCTCCGAACATANGGCGCGCATGCGGATACGGGCTGCCTGTCTGGCGCAGGAGGTGCATCCGTTCCGCTGGCAGCCGCCACGCAAGCAGCGGTACGTAGTCGCGCAGAAACACATACAAACAGACTGAAGCAAATGTTGGCTTGATCCGTAGATTGCGGGCAGCTTCTTGCCTACCTGGGTCCGTTAATTCTGTAGAGAGTAGCCTTGCAATTATGAGCATCTCGGCGCTCCGAACATACGTGGTGCTTCACGGCGTCGTTCCACATTGAGCGAAAGCGTGTGTAGCACATACGCTCAAGTCGGCGGTACGCCTGCCTGGACTATGAGGGTCGCGCGCGGGCCGTTTCCTCTTTTGCTGTCGAGCCATCGTATGTAGCTGGCGATCCGCGGCGCTGTCACGTGACTGCAATAGTGAACGGCCCCCATACGCGGGGCTGAGTCGCGTAGCGATGCGAAAACTCCTCCAGTCGCCTAACATTACGGGGGAGCGCAGAGTCGAGGGCGTCCAGGTATCGCTTGTCCACACCTGCGTTTTGCTTCTAATCGTTATGGGGGTCATCATTCGCAGTTGTTCTCTCTCCTGTGGGGGCGACACGGGTCGCCGGCGAGGGCTTAGAGAGTAAGGGTCGGTCTGCACTGGCGGTCTAGATTCGGAACGTCCACATCCCAGACGGTAGTGCACGAGGCATGGTGGGAGGCTCGCGGTTTCGCGCGGAACAGGAGCACAGTAAGTGCTGAGAATGCGGTTCTCGGTCCCTGTCAGGGCGGTGTGCTGTGGTGTGGTGCGCTGGCGCGACCACGAGGAAGCATGTAGGAGAAAGCAACGACGTGCAACAAGTGCGAATGTCCTGCTGTGTGCTCGCACGCCAGCCTTCGGCGTCAGGTAGTCGCAACTGTCCTTCGTCGGCTGTAGCTCTGCTCTGGCTTCTGCGAACGGGGCGACGTCAACACTAGAGCAGAAGGNGGTGTGGTGCGCTGGCGCGACCACGAGGAAGCATGTAGGAGAAAGCAACGACGTGCAACAAGTGCGAATGTCCTGCTGTGTGCTCGCACGCCAGCCTTCGGCGTCAGGTAGTCGCAACTGTCCTTCGTCGGCTGTAGCTCTGCTCTGGCTTCTGCGAACGGGGCGACGTCAACACTAGAGCAGAAGGGGGCCCTAATTTCTGCACCGCTGCTACACACGTAAATGCGTCTGCCTGTGCGGTCAAGAGAGTGTAGCGTCGCTTCTGCCTATGGCCAGATGATGTTTTTGTGCGCTTATGACCTCACCGTGTAAGGAGGTTCCCAGGACGCGGCAGGGTACGTTTACGTGGGGCCGCGTCGGAAGCTATCTGTTGAGGCGAAACTGCCGAGGCGCGTACAAGCTGAAGACGAGTTAATTTTCCAGGCAGACTTATATCTAGAATGCACAGATGCGCTTGATGAGGGGGTCGATATTTCGCTTATGCCATATGGTACAGACCGGCTGCTTTCTAGGCAGCAAACGGCTGTTTTGCACACTCTCTGTCGCAACCCCCACGCCGCAGCGGGCCTCCGACGTCATGTAACATTGCCTCCGTTCTCGACCCACTGCATCGCATTACGATGTCGTTGTGCATCACTATCGTCCAGCGTCTACTTCGGAGCAGGATTTCCTGAACTGTGTCAGGACTGCGCCGCCGTACGCGGCCGTCGGTGATTCTTGAACTCTTCAGCTTATCGCGCCGGAGCGGCCTTCGCGTATTATCTAGCTTGTATATGCTACAGCTGGCCTTGAATTGCTGCAGTATTTGTGAAGACCATGAAGGGCCCTGCGAAAACGCGCGTACTGCCGCGTGCGCCTCAGCAGCTGAGACACCCCTTTGCCAACTTACTTCCTTACTTCTATACTGATGCCTGACGCGGAGCGTGCGCGCCGGCGAGCACGAGGGGGACGGCGGACCCCCGTGCTGAGAGGCGCACTGCTGGAGCACAGAATCCTGCTAAACTGCTTGCACGCCGGTGAAACATGGATTCCGTAGCCGAATAGTGCGTGCAAGCCCTGTATGACGCTGAGCCGGTCTCTGCGGACGGCTCCGTCTCACCACTACTCAACACAAGACTTTGGATGAGCGTGCGCTGGGTCTGTACGCTCCGCGGCGGGATCCGGTTGTCCTGGCGAAGCTGTTCACTCCGGGCTACTGCTTCGCGGTGGAGCTCCAAGATTAGTCTTTTGAGTCTTCGAAGCGGCTCAGATATGCGGGATCCTGGCAAGGCTTGATGTTCACCACTACAGAGTTATTTGATATTGAATCCGGTTAAGCTTAGAATGCTGGGAAGTGAAGTGTGGTAGAAGGTCCACATCGTCAAGGCGAACGTCGCCGCTCGTTTTCGGCACCTGCTTGGGCGAACAGAAGAGGCGTTAGGGCTTGCTGCTGGGGCGCTTCATTCTGCAAGGTAACCCGGGGGCCTGGGGGTAGATTTGGGGAACGGGGCGAGGACACAAGCACGCTCAATGCGTGCGTCGCAGCGCTGAAAAGAAACGAGAAGGTCGCAGGGAAGCAGAAGGCTTCAGAGCGGCTTCCGTATCCCTGGCGCCGTACCAAGCGTAGACGAGTATCAGTCACCTAGTGAAGAAGTCGCGCCCTCGTGACGACCCGCCGTGCCCACAGGCCGGTAGAGCAAATGCGACTCGGCGCCCACACAGGTTTTCCAGTGGCAGGTGCCGGTGTGGAGGAGCGCAAGCTCTCTGGGACTTGCAATAGCACTGCATAGTGATGCAACATGAGGCTGGCTTTGATCGGCACGCAGCGATCCTGAGCAGTACCAGCGGTGACCTTCCCCCAGCACGACAGCCTGCCAAATTCCTGAAATTCACCATGCTTTCGTGGCTGTTGATCACTTTGCGGAGCTGAGACAGAACGCGCGTGGGGCAGACAGCCGCGCAGAGCCCAGGCTACCACGAATGTTGAGTAGCTAGGAGGTGAAAGAGAGGGCACAGCGGAAACCCGCTCCGGATTCCGGCAACACCGGAACAACGGGCGGCCCGTGTGCGCTGAAAGTTTCGTCCCTACGTGAACGGCGACGCGGCGCCTCTACCACAGGCATTCAATAGAATGCGTCGTGCACACCACGGTACGAAGTAACACGCCAGGCCGCCCCGCCCACGACGGACCCGCGTACACAGGTAGACGCACGCAGAACCCGCCTGCAACAGTTGGAGGCCATGTCGTCCCGCTTCACCTGATAGTGCTGTGACTGCAGCGATTTGCCAAGACAGCTTCTGCGGGCCGATGAGGGAGCTGCGGCAGCGATAAGAAATATGCTCCCAGCCACGTGGCGGCTGCCGCTGACAGCTGCGTTGACTCCCGCTGTATACACGGTGTCGACGACTCTGACGTGACACTGGCAGCGGCGTCGTAAGAACGCTGCTGTTTTCACTTCCGCTTTGAGTTGGTGCTGACGATCTGCTCCGGCGCACGCTGGTTCCGGCGGATTAAGTAGTTGCTAGCCCAGCAGCGAA
>SJYA01008298.1:0-18909 GCA_006410615.1 Neotragus moschatus
TTCAATCTGAGAGGTTAATGAACTGGGTAATAGCATTGAGAATACAAGGGCTAAACAAGAGCACCACAACGAATATGAAGAGAGGACCAGTTAAAGGGAGAAGCCGCAATGTCCAGCTCCAGATATTGTTCCAATTACCCAAGGAATTAGCTAGTTTCATTCTCCTTTTTATGATTTGTTCCCTTAGCTGTTGGGCCATGTCGTTTACTATTTCTGATTGGTTTACAGAAAAGTAGCATTCTCCATTCAAGAAGAGACAGAGTCTTCTCTTTTCAGCTGTCAGTAGGTCAAGCCCTCTCCTATTCTGTAAAACAACCTCAACCAGAGAGTCTAGTTGGTCCTGTAACGAAGAGCACATCAATAATACCAATTAGGGATAGAGGCCAGAATTGACTATGAAAATCCATCGATATTTTGATAGCTGGCTCCTCAAGCTTCCACCATGCATTGACCAGTCAGTTGATGGAGTGTGGCTGGAAAAAGACTTAAGAATCCCCAAGCTTCTGCCATGTGTTGCCTAGTCAGCTTCTGTAGTGACTAGGGCAGGGCTCAGCATCCTNTAGAGGCCAGAACTGACAATGAAAATCCATCGATATTTTGATAGCTGGCTCCTCAAGCTTCCACCATGCACTGACCAGTCAGTTGATGGAGTGTGGCTGGAAAAAGACTGAAGAATCCCCAAGCTTCTGCCGTGCATTGCCTAGTCAGCTTCTGTAGTGACTAGGGCAGGGCTCAGCATCCTTCATGGGTGAGGGTCGTTGTCTTAGAAACCGAACCTTGAGGAGGTTTTGGGGGTCCTGAACTGCTTTCCAGGTGTCCTCATCACAGGAAGCTGCTGCCTTCTTGACTCTGGTGTGGTGGATCCAAGGGATGACGCCTGTAATTCTAACAGCAGTAGGGGTTGCCAAGACGACTGTGTGAGGGCCTGTCCAAACTGGCTAAAGTGGTTTTGGTTTTGTTTTTATTTTCTAATCTTTAACCCATACTTCATCTCCTGGCTGATAGGGATGAACGCAATTGCCCAAAGGAATGGGTGTCCTTTCTAAGGTTTATCAGGCAATATGGCAGAACACTTTTCCCAGGGCCTGGAGGTTTTGGGACATGTCCAAGTCAGCTAGTTGTTGGTGATCTCCCTTGAGCTTTTCTGTCACTGGGGGTGGTCTCCTGTATAAGATCTCAAAGGGAGAAGAGCCTGAAGACTTCAGGGTGAATTCATGTAAGGAGATGAGAGTCCACAGAATAAGACAGCTTGTTCCAGCATTGTTTGGGTGTTGACTAGGAAATATTCTTGTCATACTACTACTTGGGGAAACAAACTTAACAAGAAAGTTAAGGATATATGGCCCAAAGATTAATAGAAGTAGAAAAGCCAGACATTGGTTCATGACATCAGTGTTTTTCTAGGTATGAAAAGATGCAAGAATTTGGACTCATAAAAATATTTACCTAAAAACATTTGATTATCTGAAGGGCTGTTTTTCTTTCTGAGTTTTTCCCAGAACACAAAGTGCCTTAATTTTTTCTCCACCCTGAACTTCTTTCAAAGGGATGTTGAAGGTCAGCATCTTGTAGTGATCATGATTTAATCTTTGTAAAGCCAGCTGGCAAGGGTCAACTTCCAGTCAGCAGGGCCCCTCATAGCCACATATTTGACCATATTTGAGGGCATTTCATGGTCACTGTGTCCCACGGTGCTGGGAAGGCTCACTCCCAGGTCTAACAAAGATTCCATTGACAGGCCACACAATGTGTTGTCACTAGACCAGGCCTTGTAAGTAGCAAAAGTCTCTGGGCCATACCTGCCTTGCTAACCTCTTGGTCCAGAAGAATATGTCCTCTTGTTGCTTCTTCTCATATCTAGAGTTATATTATTACAATTATTGATCTCATATAGAACTGCATATCAGCAGTTTATCACAGGCTCAGTCACACATTTGGTAACATAAGTAATAATCTTCTGAAGCAAACCTCATAGAAAATAATATAGCTAGCNATTGATGCTTTTGAACTGTGGTGTTGGAGAAGACTCTTGAGATTCCCTTGGACTGCAAGGAAATCCAACCTGTCCATTCTAAAGGAGATCAGCCCTGGGTGTTCTTTGGAAGGAATAATGCTGAAGCTGAAACTCCAATACTTTGGCCACCTCATGCGAAGAGTTGGCAATGGAAAAGACTCTGATGCTGGGAGGGACTGGGGGCGGGAGGAAAGGGGAACAACATAGGATGTGATGCCTGGATGGCATCACCAACTCAATGGACGTGAGTTTGAGTGAACTCTGGGAGTTGGTGATGGACAGGGAGGCCTGGTGTGCTGCAATTCATGGGGTCGCAAAGATTCGGACACGACTGAACTGAACTGTACTGAAGGCCATGTTCAGGGATGACAACTAAATGATAGGAATGGAAGCCCAGTTCAAAGAGGGATGAGAGACATAAAGTGCTTCCAGTAAAAGTAGAGCATGTATCCAAATATTTTATCAATTAACTGAAGCATTGATATGGGTATCAAATCTATTGTTGTTGTTTAGTCACTAAGTCATGTCTGACTCTTTTGCAACCCCATGGACTGCAGCCCACCAGTTTCCTCTGTCCATGGGACTTCCCAGGCTGGAATACTAGGTGAGTGGCCATTTCCTTCTCCAGGGTATCTTCCAACCTAGGGTTTGAACCGGCATCTTCTGCACTGGCAAGCGGATTTTTTACCACTGAACCATCAGGAAAGCCCCAGGGTATTAATTAAGGAGGAATATACAATGAAGAAATTAACCATGTTTTTATATTGAGAAAGATCCATGTCAAGGAATCCCTGAAATACATGTTTGCAACAATAGCACAGGAATTTCACAGTATCTGAGACATCTATTTCACAGTGCCTTCTGTGAAGTAAATAACAACATTTTTAAGATGTTAAAGGGTATATGGTAATGATCTTACTTTGGAATTATTTCATTTCTCATGAGGTTAACTGTGTATGTGATTTTGTAAGCCATTTACTTTCTCTACCACAAATTATCTGAGTCCTTTGCTTTTTTAAAATTGGGTTAATTCTCTTTTTATATCAAGATGTAACAGTTCTTTACCAAAACATCTTTACTGAGAGATTCAGTGTATAAATATTATATATACTAGGGGTATAAAACCTAATGCATTGATATGTGTATAAATTATGGAAAGATCCTCAAGTCAAGATAAGTAACACAAGTTACTGTTTTATGCGTTTTTGTGTATGTGTTTAGAATATTTAAGATCTGTCTACTTAGCAAATTTTAAGTAGTGAGCCCTTTACTTTTGTATGGTAGGATGAGAGAATTTTGCTTCTGTTTTTCATTGTATTCTTTCAAATAAAAAATTAGAGTTTTCCCACAAGCTGGATGTTTGCCTTTTAGTTACTTTATGCATGTACATATATATTTAGCTTCCTTGAGGGCTCAGTGGTAAAGAATCCTCCTGTCAGTGTGGGAGACACAGGTTCAATCCCTGGATCAGAAAGATCCCCTGGAGAAAGAAATGGAAACCCATTCGAGTATACTTGCCTGGAAAATCTCATGCACAAAGGAGTCAAGTGTTCTTTCCATTGATTCCTTTATGAAAGGGAAAAAAACTGTCATTTTAATATTCTTTACTTGAGGATTATTGTTCTAAACAAAATGATAGTGAAAGCTCTGCAGGCTTAGTCCTAATAAACTGTCTTTATATGTTTTTCCAAAAATTTTGCATCTCTTATTTCCTAAAATTATTTTGAACTTTTGAATCTAAATCTATTTCCAAATTTTGAATCACACTAATCCATTATTTGAAAGGCATTTTTCACCAACACTTGACCAAAGATCACCTTTAACTTCCTTCAGTTCAGTTCAGTTCAGTTCAGTCCAGTCGCTCAGTCGTGTGTGACTCTTTGTGACCACATGAATCTGAGCACGCAGGCCTACCTGTCCATCACCAACTCCCGGAGTTCATTCAGACTCATACCCATCAAGTCTGTGATGCTATCCAGCCATCTCATCCTCTGTCGTCCCCTTCTCTTCCTGTCCCCAATTTCTCCCACCATCAGAGTATTTTCCAATGAGTCAACTCTTCACATGAGGTGGCCAAAGTACTGGAGCTTCAGCTTCAGCATCATTCCTTCCAAAAAATTCCCAGGGTTAATCTCCTTCACAATGGATTGGTTGGATCTCCTTGCAGTCCAAGGGACTCTCAAGAGTCTTCTCCATCACTATAGTTCATAAGCATCAATTCTTCGGCGCTCAGCCTTCTTCATAGTCCAACTCACACATCCATACATGATCACAGGAGAAACCATAGCCTTGACTAGATGGACCTTAGTCAGCAAAATAATGTCTCTGCTTTTGAATATACTATCTAGGTTGCTCATAACTTTTCTTCCAAGGAGTAAGCATCTTTTAATTTCATGGCTGTAATCACCATCAGCAGTGATTTTGGAGCCCAAAAAAATGAAGTCTGACACTGTTTCCACTGTTTCCCCATCTATTTCCCATGGAGTGATGGGACCGGATGCCATGATCTTCGTTTTCTGAATGTTGAGCTTTAAGCCAACTTTTTCATTCTCCTCTTTCACTTTCATCAAGAGGATCTTTAGTTCCTCTTCACTTTTTGCCATAAGGGTGGTGTCATCTGCATATCTGAGGTTACTGATATTTCTCCAGGCAATCTTGATTCCAGCTTGTGCTTCTTCCAGCCCAGCGTTTCTCATGAGGTACTCTGCATATAAGTTAAATAAGCAGGATGACAATATACAGCCTTGACGTACTCCTTTCCCTATTTGGAACCAGTCTGTTGTTCTATGTACAGTTCTAACTTGCTTCCTGACCTGCATACAGATTTCTCAAGAGGCATAAGCACATTTAAATCAGGAAATCTTTGTAGAAGATGAAATGATAAATTAAATTTTGCTTACATTTTAAAAATATTTTTGTTACATTCTTTTGTTTCCAAGTCGTTGACAATGTAATTTTATATTATGACCCTATTCATGTTGTTAAATTATTTTATTTCATGTCTTTATATAAGTATCAAAGTCTAAGAACAACAAATAAATGAATTCACAAATGAAAAAGGAGAAAGAAGTTTGCCTCCTCTGCTATCAGACTGTTAAAACAGTCAGATAAATATAAAGGAAGCACAGGAAAACCAATTTTTGTTGCCTGATATTAAAAATAGCCAACATTCAATTCATTGTCATTGTGCTTTGTATACATTCTTTTGTGAAACTTTGGTTATTCCTTTTGCTCACTTTTCTCTTGAGGCTGTACAATCCATAAGTGTTTCAGACCATAAAGATATCAGCACTTTCAGTTCAGTTCAGTTCAGTCACTCAGTCGTGTCCAACTCTTTGCGACCCCATGAACCACAGCATGGCCTCCCTGTCCATCACCAGCTCCCGAAGTTCACCCAAACTCATGTCCATCAAGTCAGTGATGCCATCCAGCCATCTCATCCTCTGTCGTCCCCTTCCCCCCCTCCCCCCAATCCCTCCCAGCATCAAAGTCTTTTCCAATCAGTCAACTCTTCACATGAGGTGGCCAAAGTACTGGAGTTTCAGATTTAGCATCATTCCTTCCAAAGAAATCCCAGGGCTGATCTTCAGAATGGACTGGTTGGATCTCCTTGCAGTCCAAGGGACTCTCAAGAGTCTTCTCCAACACCACAGTTCAGAAGCATCAATTCTTCAGTGCTCAGCTTTCCTCACAGTCCAATTCTACATGACCGCTGGAAAAACCATAGCCATATCTTTGAATAAATTTACTTCTGTTATGCATTATTTTTCCTGAAAAATCAAGGAAACATAACAGCAGATAAAATATCATCAGAACCAAAGAAATTTTCTTTGCCATATTCTCTTAAGAACCACTGGAGACTGTGTTAGTGTTAGTTGCTCAGTTGTGTCTCAGTCTTTGCAACCTGGAGCATCCTGGAGTGAGTAGCCATTGAAATTAGATCTTTATTACCTTTTGTATCCACTATCTCTCTCTCTCTCTTTCTCTTTCTCCTAATATATATCCATATCTTGAAATCAAGCTTTAGAGAAAGAATATATATCTACATGTATATCTATTCACATACAGCCATACTTGTTCAGTGGAGAAATTATTTCTGTATCTTTAATACAAGGCATAAAATGGACATAAAAAATCATACTCCAAGTTTATTGGTACTTGAGATTAAAAAACAGATTTTCTAGATGCCATTTGTATATAATCTGATCTAATCAGCCTAAGCTGTATCAGCCTCTAAAATAATGAGTGTAATTAAGGATGAAAAATATGTGGTAATAACACAGTCTCAGAAGCCAGGATCTACTGCGTGAGTGTGTGTGTGTGTGTGTGTGTGTGTGTGTGTGTGTGTGTGTGATGCCTTATGGAGTGTGAGAAGTCATTAGAACAGGGATACTGAGCTCATATTCCAATGTGACTATCATTCATAGAGGCCAGAACACAATCAACAGAAGGTACTAGAGAAGAATCATTTAAACACACAGGCCACCTCTGCAACAGTTTCATAAGCTGCTAGAGGTACACAGTGGCTTCCCAAGTGACTCCAGAGTGAAAAATCTGCCTATCAATGCATGAGACGCAAGAGATACAGGTTTGGTTCCTGGGTTGGGAAGATCCCCTGGAGAAGGGAATGGCAACCCATTCCAGTATTCTTGCCTGGAAAATTCCATGGACAGAGGAGCCTGGTGGGTTACAGTCTATGAAGTTGCAAAGGAATCAGACACTACTTAGTGACTAAACAACAAAGAGAGACATAGTGTGTACTGTGTACAGGGACACCTGATCTGAAGTCTCAGCAGCAGCAGAGAGGCCACCTGGTTCCTGAACATCCTCTGACACCGCCCCTCATCACTCTCCTTCCTGCTCAGGTTCCTCCAGAGATTCACTTCTTTTTTAAAAAGACTTTAAAATCTAAAACAAGCACATTTTTCAGGGCCCTGTTTGCATGTCTTGCCTGAAAACCCATGTAAAACAGCAGCCACACTAACTCCTTTCCTCATACTTGCTTTCATTCTCTTCATAGTGTCTGCCATCATCGAACATGCTATATATGATGCTTTATTTGTAATAGTTTTTATCCATGATGAGATTTTAGACTTCATTTCTCAGAACCCTATACACATTGCAAAATCCATGGGCAAATATTAAACTTAATATTTGACAGCAAAATTTTAAAGTAACATTTCTACAATGTGAAATATGTCTATTTGTAGCAAATTTTTCATGTTATTTTTCCCCTATCCTTCTAGGCAACAAGGAACATCACAGGAGTTTCAGAATTTCCTCTCCTGGGATTTTCAGAGGAACCAGAACTGCAGGCCCTCATATTTGGATTTTTCCTCTCCATGTACCTGATCACTGTTTGGAAATCTGCTCATCATTCTGGCTGTCAGGTCAGACTCCCACTTCCACACCCCCATGTACTTCTTCCTCTCCGACCTGTCCTTTGTAGACATCTGTTTCACCTCCCAGAGAAGGCAATGGCAACCCTCTCCAGTACTCTTGCCTGAAAAATCCCATGGGCAGAGGAGCCTGGTAGGCTTCAGTCCATGGGGCTGCTAAGAGTCAGACACGACTGAGCAACTTAGCAGCACCAGCAGCTTCACCTCCACCACTATCCCAATGTTGCAGAAACCAGTACTCGAGAAACTAAGCACTCAGTAACTAGTCTCAGAAACTAACTCTCCACTGAGAGAGTTGNCAGGGCTGATCTTCAGAATGGACTGGTTGGATCTCCTTGCAGTCCAAGGGACTCTCAAGAGTCTTCTCCAACACCACAGTTCAGAAGCATCAATTCTTCAGTGCTCAGCTTTCCTCACAGTCCAATTCTACATGACCGCTGGAAAAACCATAGCCATATCTTTGAATAAATTTACTTCTGTTATGCATTATTTTTCCTGAAAAATCAAGGAAACATAACAGCAGATAAAATATCATCAGAACCAAAGAAATTTTCTTTGCCATATTCTCTTAAGAACCACTGGAGACTGTGTTAGTGTTAGTTGCTCAGTTGTGTCTCAGTCTTTGCAACCTGGAGCATCCTGGAGTGAGTAGCCATTGAAATTAGATCTTTATTACCTTTTGTATCCACTATCTCTCTCTCTCTCTTTCTCTTTCTCCTAATATATATCCATATCTTGAAATCAAGCTTTAGAGAAAGAATATATATCTACATGTATATCTATTCACATACAGCCATACTTGTTCAGTGGAGAAATTATTTCTGTATCTTTAATACAAGGCATAAAATGGACATAAAAAATCATACTCCAAGTTTATTGGTACTTGAGATTAAAAAACAGATTTTCTAGATGCCATTTGTATATAATCTGATCTAATCAGCCTAAGCTGTATCAGCCTCTAAAATAATGAGTGTAATTAAGGATGAAAAATATGTGGTAATAACACAGTCTCAGAAGCCAGGATCTACTGCGTGAGTGTGTGTGTGTGTGTGTGTGTGTGTGTGTGTGTGTGTGTGTGATGTCTTATGGAGTGTGAGAAGTCATTAGAACAGGGATACTGAGCTCATATTCCAATGTGACTATCATTCATAGAGGCCAGAACACAATCAACAGAAGGTACTAGAGAAGAATCATTTAAACACACAGGCCACCTCTGCAACAGTTTCATAAGCTGCTAGAGGTACACAGTGGCTTCCCAAGTGACTCCAGAGTGAAAAATCTGCCTATCAATGCATGAGACGCAAGAGATACAGGTTTGGTTCCTGGGTTGGGAAGATCCCCTGGAGAAGGGAATGGCAACCCATTCCAGTATTCTTGCCTGGAAAATTCCATGGACAGAGGAGCCTGGTGGGTTACAGTCTATGAAGTTGCAAAGGAATCAGACACTACTTAGTGACTAAACAACAAAGAGAGACATAGTGTGTACTGTGTACAGGGACACCTGATCTGAAGTCTCAGCAGCAGCAGAGAGGCCACCTGGTTCCTGAACATCCTCTGACACCGCCCCTCATCACTCTCCTTCCTGCTCAGGTTCCTCCAGAGATTCACTTCTTTTTTAAAAAGACTTTAAAATCTAAAACAAGCACATTTTTCAGGGCCCTGTTTGCATGTCTTGCCTGAAAACCCATGTAAAACAGCAGCCACACTAACTCCTTTCCTCATACTTGCTTTCATTCTCTTCATAGTGTCTGCCATCATCGAACATGCTATATATGATGCTTTATTTGTAATAGTTTTTATCCATGATGAGATTTTAGACTTCATTTCTCAGAACCCTATACACATTGCAAAATCCATGGGCAAATATTAAACTTAATATTTGACAGCAAAATTTTAAAGTAACATTTCTACAATGTGAAATATGTCTATTTGTAGCAAATTTTTCATGTTATTTTTCCCCTATCCTTCTAGGCAACAAGGAACATCACAGGAGTTTCAGAATTTCCTCTCCTGGGATTTTCAGAGGAACCAGAACTGCAGGCCCTCATATTTGGATTTTTCCTCTCCATGTACCTGATCACTGTTTGGAAATCTGCTCATCATTCTGGCTGTCAGGTCAGACTCCCACTTCCACACCCCCATGTACTTCTTCCTCTCCGACCTGTCCTTTGTAGACATCTGTTTCACCTCCCAGAGAAGGCAATGGCAACCCTCTCCAGTACTCTTGCCTGAAAAATCCCATGGGCAGAGGAGCCTGGTAGGCTTCAGTCCATGGGGCTGCTAAGAGTCAGACACGACTGAGCAACTTAGCAGCACCAGCAGCTTCACCTCCACCACTATCCCAATGTTGCAGAAACCAGTACTCGAGAAACTAAGCACTCAGTAACTAGTCTCAGAAACTAACTCTCCACTGAGAGAGTTGGAGAACTCAGGTTTATTAAGCCAGCAGACCCAGAGGAGTTAACACCCCAAGTTCTGAACCCTGAACAAAGGGGTTACAGAGTTTTTATACACGGAGAGGCATGATTAAGCAGGTTTGCAAGGACTTAGTGATTACAAAGAGCAGGACAAGGATGAGTGAGATAAGCTCCAGTTCCTAGTATTTTAGTCCCCACTTTCTGAGACTACATGACCTATGTGATCCAGACTTTCCGAGGAGCAAGCTGAGTTACAGAGGCAGAAGGAGGAAGTTATGTAAAATTTTAACTTTTCCTCTTCATTCCCCCTTCTTGATGCTTCTATCACTCATTGTAGAAAACATCATCTCATGTTTTGGTAGGACATTCAGAGCTCCCCATCGTTTAAGGGGCTATATTGAGCTATTACCATTTGTACCTTTTTAGATTCAATCTGAGAGGTTAATGAACTGGGTAATAGCATTGAGAATACAAGGGCTAAACAAGAGCACCACAAAGAATATGAAGAGAGGACCAGTTAAAGGGAGAAGCCGCAATGTCCAGCTCCAGATATTGTTCCAGTTACTCCAGGAATTAGCTAGTTTCACTCTCCTTTTTATGATGTGTTCCCTTAGCTGTTGGGCCATGTCCTTGACTATTTCTGATTGGTTTACATAAAAGTAGCATTCTCTGTTCAAGAAGAGACAGAGTCTTCTCTTTTCAGCTGTCAGTAGGTCAAGCCCTCTCCTATTCTGTAAAACCACCTCAACCAGAGAGTCTAGTTTGTCCTGTAACGAAGAGCACATCAATAATACTGATTAGGGATAGAGGCCAGAATTGACGATGAAAATCCATCGATATTTTGATAGCTGGCTCCTCAAGCTTCCACCGTGCATTGACCAGCCAGTTGATGGAGTGTGGCTGGAAAAAGACTGAAGAATCCACAAGTTTCTGCAGTGCGTTGCCTAGTCAGCTTCTGCAGTGACTAGGGCAGGGCTCAGCATCCTTCATGGGTGAGGGCCATTGTCTTAGAAACCAAAACTGGAGGAGGTTCTGGGGGTCCTGAACTGCTTTCCAGGTGTCCTCATCACAGGAAGCTGCTGCCTTCTTGACTCTGGTGCGGTGAATCCAAGGGATGACACCTGTAATTCTAACAGCAGTAGGGGTTGCCAGGGCGACTGTGTGAGGGCCTGTTCAAACTGGCTAAAGCGGTTTCGGTTTTGTTTTTATTTTCTAATCTTTAACCCATACTTCATCTTGTGGCTGATAAGTATGAACCCAGTTGCCCAAAGGAATGGGTGTCCTTTCTAAGGTTTATCAGGCAATATGGCAGAACATTTTTCCCAGGGCCTGGAGGTTTTGGGACATCTCCAGGTCAGCTAGTTGTTGGTGGTCTCCCTTGAGCTTTTCTATCACTGGGGGTGGTCTCCTGTATAAGATCTCAAAGAGAGAATAGCCTGAAGACTTCAGGGTGCATTCATGTAGGGAGATGAGAGTCCACAGAATAAGATAGCTTGTTCCAGCATTGTTTGGGTGTTGACTAGGAAATATTCTTTTCATACTACTACTTGGAGAAACAAACTTAACAAGAAAGTTAAGGATATATGGCCCAAAGATTAATATAAGTAGGAAAGCCTGACTTTGGTTCATGATATCAGTGTTTTTCTAGGTATGAGAAGATGCAAGAATTTGGACTCATAAAAATATTTACCTAAAAACATTTGATTATCTGAAGGGCTGTTTTTCTGGTTTTTTCCCAGAGCACAAAGTCCCTTATTTTTTGAGTCTACCCTGAATTCCTTTCAAGGGAATGTTGAAGGTCAGCATCTCATAGTGATCATGATTTAATCTTTGTAGAGGGAGCTGGCAAAGGCCAGCTTCCAGTCAGCAGGGCCCCTTGATAGCCACATATTTGATCATGTTTGAGGGACATTTCATGGTCACTGTGTCCTGCGGTGCTGGAATTCTCACTCCCAGGTCTAACAAAGATTCCATTTACAGGCCACTCAATGTGTTGTCACTAGACCAGGCCTTGTAAGTAGCAAAAGTCTCTAGACCATACCTGCCTTACTAACCTCTTGGTTCAGAAGAATATTTCCTCTTGTTGCTTCTTCCAATATCTAGAGTTACATTATTACAATTATTGATCTCATATGGAACTGCATATCAGCAGTTTATCACAGGCTCAGTCACACATTTGGTAACATAAGAAATAATCTTCTGAAGCAAACCTCATAGAAAATAATAGAGCTAGCAGTTATTAGTAAGGTCACAAGCAAGAATTTAAGTCAAGAACTCTCGTTGAGTATAGTCCGGTATACACCAGGTCATCTGAATCAGTTAAATATAGCCAAGGGTTCATCTCCTGGTTGTACATCATGGAGCATCAGACATTTATCCAAAGATTGGCTACTGAGATAAGCTTTAGAAACAATCTTAGAGTGTACTTTTTAATAACTAAATTAATCTTTTTAGCAATATAACAAGGAACTACCTCAGATGTGAGTCTTAGTAAGCACAGACTTTAATTAACAAAACTAAAACTTAATATTCAGTGAAACATAATATTTTTTAACTCATTGTGAGGGCACTAACAGTGTAGCCAGGGAAGGCTTTAACTCATCAAATAAAATGAGGTCTGTCAGGGAACTGGGGAAAGCCAAGCAGTCGTCTTGAATTTCCCACAGCCCTGGCACTTTGATTTTCAGCTGTTGTTTATCCACTTTTAATTTCCTGATTTAGAAGCAGACTATTGTCATGTTTTAAGAGTATCAGGATAGCAAAAGTCTAATCATGAGGGATTATTTTTTGTAGAAGCAGAATGAGCTTTGTCTTCATGTAGCATAATCTTAAATAATGTTTATTTACTTTACCAAAGTAACAAAATATTTTAAAAACAACTATAAATCACTTTAAAAAATTATAATCTGTTATCAAAAGCTGCATTCTAAGAAAACTTTGCTTTCTAAACAGAGAGAAGACCAAATTCTAGTCTTGTACCAGCTTACTGTTAATAACAAAATTTGTTTATCTCTTTAATCTTAGAAAGTTTTTTCCATAAATCTTGAAGAATTAGCAGTATTATTCTAAATGTATGAGAGTAAAACCATAGAAGGAATGTTTGAAATCTGATTCTATTGCAATTGACAAAGAAACCTGGTCATAACACTTTAATATGATAACTAGAATAATAATTGACCATATTTTATCAGGGCATATCAGATCTATATGAATTTCATACAATTTTAAGATATCTATTTAGTAACATCAACCATATAGTATAACCTGAAAAGATTTATCACCCCTTTAACAGTACTTCCCATGTAATTTAACATAGCCAATGAACCCAGGTAGCTATTAAGTTACCTGTCTCAGGGGCCCTCTGAAGCATCCCAAAGTTAGCTAGAAGTCAAGTTATTTAGGAAGTTTTGTTGACAAATATCAAAAGGATTTATAACAATCAGATAGGTAAGTTACTGTGAAATAATAGTTATTTACTTAGTCAAAGTTAACATAAGATTTCAAAGGTAAATATAGAACAGATCAATTAAGAGGTAAAGGAACTTAAACCTATTATTAAAAGCAGTTCAACATCTGAAGAATGTATGTCCTCTTAACAGAGAGAAAGGCTGAATTCAAGTTTTGCGCCAGTTTACTTAATTAAATTTATTTTAAACTTGGTCAGTCCTAACCATGCACAATTTTTTTTCAAGGTCAGTTTCCACAAACCTTCTAATCACCTTTTGTAACAGCCACCTATGAGTCAGACCTACTTTTTTTCCCTTCATAAAATGTAATTTTATTTTTTATACCTTTTTTATTAAAAACATATCTCCTACTTCCTTATTAGATTAGCAAACAAACATTAATACTAGATATTTAATATTGAATATTTCCAGGTTTACATGAATCTGAAATTTATTTAGGTTATTTTTTCTTTTATTTAGAATTGTTTGATTTGTAAACGCTTACTTTTCTTTAGGCAAATTACATTGGAACTCATTTACAACTCCAACAATATTATCAGAAAAAAAACAAAAGGCATACACTGAGACATACATAAATCCAGACAGACAGATTGACAGAGATCTTATAGTTTTCCATTTGAGATATAAAATATCTCTTTCACCCCTTTTTTCTTTTTCTTTGCTTGAAGTTCTAATTTGCCCAAGGCTGAAGTCTCAGGCAAAGTTGGCTGTGTATTTCAAAGACATGGAAAGGGTTAACTTCAAGCTTTCTCCTAGTAGGCCTTTTAACAAGCTGCTGCTGATGCTGCTAAGACTAAGTCACTTCAGTTGTGTCCGTGTCCGACTCTGTGCGACCCCATAGACGGCAGCCCACAAGGCTCTGCCGTCCCTGGGATTCTCCAGGTAAGAACACTGGAGTGGGTTGCTATTTCCTTCTGCAGTGCATGAAAGTGAAGTCGCCCAGTAGTGTCTGACTCCTAGCGAACCCATTGACTGCAGTCTACCAGGCTCCTCCATCCATGGGATTTGCCAGGCAAGAGTACTGGAGTGGGTTGCCATTGCCTTCTCCTTTAGTTGTTCTTAATTGTATATACAAAAATAATTGGTTTTGCAGTTTCCAAAAGGAAAAATTTACCTCACTCTTTTCAATCAGCAAACTTACACTCACAATCATTCAGAGGCTATCACAGTGCTTCCCTTCTCCCAAGTCCCCAGGTTTCCTTAACTGTTGCTCCCTTCCTGGGAGCTCCAAGGAGGTGATCAGTCTCCCCATTGGAGTAGGACCTGACTAGGCCCAGGGCCTTACCTGATCCTGTGGCCATTCCTGGTGAGTTGGTCCTTCGCTCCAGTGAGTCCAGTTGGGTCTCAGCCATCCAGAGAATCAGAACAGTGGTCTGAAAGAGAACCCAGAATATCATCAAGTGGCACAGCTCTTCGTTTGTCTTAGGGTCCTTTGCTTCAACCTGGCTGAACCACCAGTGTCACAGCTTAAGGGGCCTGTGTGGTTGGAATTTCGGTGGGGCCTCCAGAAACCAGTTACTGGTTTTGCAGAAACCAGTACTCCAGAATCCAAGCATCACACTCAGAGAGTTGGAGAACTCAGCTTTATTATGCCGGTGGGCCCAGAGGAGTTAACACTTCAAGCCCTGGGCCCCAAACAAAGGGGTTACAGAGTTTTTATACATGGACAGGAATGATTAAGCAGATTTGCAGGGGCTTGGCAGTTGCAAAGAGCAGGGCAAGAGTGAGTGAGATAAGCTCCATTTCCTAATATTGTGAGTCCCCACATTCTAAGAATACGTGACCTATGTGATCCAGTCTTTGCAAGGAGCAAGCTGAGTTACAGAGGCAGAAGGAGCAGGAGGTTATGTACAATTTTAACTTTTCCTCTTCACCAAAGACACTGTGGAACATCCAGATCCAGAGCAAAGTCATAACATTTGAAGGCTGCATCACCCAGGTTTACTTTTTCATTCTGTTCGCAGGGTTGGACAATTTCCTCCTGACCGTGATGGCCTATGATCAGTATGCGGCCATCTGTCACCCCCTGCTCTACACAGTCATCATGAACCCCCAGCTCTGTTGGCTATTGGTGCTGGTGTGCTGGATGATCAGTGTCCTTCATTCCTTGTTATAAAGTTTAATGATGTGGCGACTATCTGTCTGTACAGTCTTAGAAATTTCTCATTTTTTTCTGTGAACTCAATCAAAGGATCCAACTTGCCAATTCTGACACTTTTTTCCATAACATTGTGATGTGTTTTGTAGCTGTGTTCCTTGCTGGTGGTTCCCTCTTTGGTATCATTTATTCATATTCTAAGATAGTGTTCTGCATACATGAAATCTAATCATCTCAGGGGAAGTATAAAGCATTTTCCACCTGTGCATCTCACCTCTCAGTTGTCTCCTTATTTTATTGTACAGGTTTAGGGGTGTACCTTAGCTCTGCTGCTACCCACAGCTCACACTCAATCATAACAACCTCAGTGATGTACACTGTGGTCACACCCATGCTGAACCCCTTCATCTACAGTCTGAGAAATAAAGACAAAGAGAGGTCTGAAAATACTCTTTGGAAAGGTGACTCTAAAAGGGCCTATTTATCCTAGGACTTAAGAAACACCCTGGGTAGCAGAGATCAACACAAGAGCCAAGTGTTGCCATTCTTTGACAAGACTGTGAACATAGAACATGCCTCTTCCGTTTTTTTTTTTGGGGGGGGGGGNTTTTTTTCTGTGAACTCAATCAAAGGATCCAACTTGCCAATTCTGACACTTTTTTCCATAACATTGTGATGTGTTTTGTAGCTGTGTTCCTTGCTGGTGGTTCCCTCTTTGGTATCATTTATTCATATTCTAAGATAGTGTTCTGCATACATGAAATCTAATCATCTCAGGGGAAGTATAAAGCATTTTCCACCTGTGCATCTCACCTCTCAGTTGTCTCCTTATTTTATTGTACAGGTTTAGGGGTGTACCTTAGCTCTGCTGCTACCCACAGCTCACACTCAATCATAACAACCTCAGTGATGTACACTGTGGTCACACCCATGCTGAACCCCTTCATCTACAGTCTGAGAAATAAAGACAAAGAGAGGTCTGAAAATACTCTTTGGAAAGGTGACTCTAAAAGGGCCTATTTATCCTAGGACTTAAGAAACACCCTGGGTAGCAGAGATCAACACAAGAGCCAAGTGTTGCCATTCTTTGACAAGACTGTGAACATAGAACATGCCTCTTCCGTTTTTTTTTTTTGGGGGGGGAGTTTGAGGGGGGTGGATTTCTATTTTGATTTCAAATTCTCTATACAATTTATGTAGCTCTATTTTATATTTTGTAATATCTCTCATAACCATTATTTTCCCTTTTTCATTTTTCAACTTTCATCGTTGTATTCCCAAACTTCTTTGTGAAATATTTGGAAATTTCCACTTATCCCAAGGGACCACATAGATCCATTCGAGGATAATCTCTTCTCAAATAAAATAGATCATATGGAGTACCTGCTGTTGTTGTTTTTGTTTTTGCTGATTCCAAGCCATTACTTGTTGTTGGGGCAGGCAATAGAGACCCTTTGGAAAGCCTGCAGACGAATAAAATGGTGAGCAAGTGTCCCAAAGAACCATCTTTCTGTGTTTGAATGCTTGTTTCTTTTATAGAGCAGAGCAGTAAAGGGTAGGTAAAATAAAAGGGAATGTGGTGTTGCAACTGTCTCCTAGTTCCAGCCAGGCTCTGGATAGGATGTAGTGATTTCTTCTTTCCTAAAGCCATTTACAGGTGGACATTATCAGGATGTTTTTTGTGAAGTAAACAAAGATAATTTAGTTTAGATTCAGACGTGGGAGTTCTATCCCTGGGCCAGGAAGATCTCCTGGAGGAGAGCATGGCAGCCCACTTCTTGATTAGAGAATGCCATGGACAGAGAAGCCTCGTGGGCTACAGTCCATAGAGTTGCAAAGAGTCAGACACAACAGAAGTGACTATGCATGCATGCACAGAGATGGGAGCAGGAGATGGGCCATTATGTATACTTCAAGCCATAGGCACTATCCCCTTAGTGATTAACCTGTACCCAAAGCAACAGTCCCCTGGAGTGGGCCATGGCAGCCAACTCCAGTATTCGTGCCTTGGACAGAGGAGCCTGGCAGGCTACAGTTTGTGTGTGTGCATGCTCAGCCACTTTAGTCATGTCCAACCCTTTGCAACCCTATGTACTGTAGTCCATCAGGCTCCTCTGTCCATGGGATTCTCCAGGCAAGAATACTGGAGTGGCTTGCCATGTCCTCCTCCAGGGAATCTTCCTGACCCAGGGATCGAACCTGTGTCTCATGTCTCTTTCAGTCACAGGTGTTATGCAAACATCCACAATCTCCCATCTTCTCCATGTGACCTCTAAGGGACAGAAGTAGTGTCACTTGTTCATACAGTTATATGTTATAAACTTGAACAACAGAGTAATCATGAATATTATCTTCAAATATCAGAACAAATGATTAGAAAAAGTAGAATCAGGTTACTGCAATTATCATCACCTCTCTTCAATTTGATGATTGTTTCAATTAGCTATAATTACTTGCGTGGACAAGATTGGAAGAAAGTAGGAGTGAGAGAGACATTTGAANATGAATATTATCTTCAAATATCAGAACAAATGATTAGAAAAAGTAGAATCAGGTTACTGCAATTATCATCACCTCTCTTCAATTTGATGATTGTTTCAATTAGCTATAATTACTTGCGTGGACAAGATTGGAAGAAAGTAGGAGTGAGAGAGACATTTGAAAATGCTTTGCAGCTGGTTTGGAGATGCAGGACATGTTCTAAGGAAAAGAACATATGTGTCCTTTAAAATCTGTAATAGAAAAGGAAACCCTTCCTTAATTTCTCTTTCTATTTTCTCACTAGTAGTGTATAGGAATGCAAGGGATTTCTGTGTGTTGATTTTATATCCTTCAACTTTACTATATTCAGTGATTAGCTCTAGTAATTTTCTGGTGGAGTCTTTAGGGTTTTCCATGTAGAGGATCATGTCATCTGCAAACAGTGAGAGAGTTTTACTTCTTTTCCAATTTGGATTCCTTTTATTTATTTTTCTGCTCTGATTAAGGAAACAAATCCATTCACCATTGCAATGAAAAGAATAAAATACTTAGGAATATATCTACATAAAGAAACTAAAGACCTATATAGAGAAAACTATAAAACACTGGCGAAAGAAATCAAAGAGGACACTAATAGATGGAGAAATATACCATGTTCATAGGTTGGAAGAATCAATATAGTGAAAATGAGTATACTACCCAAAGCAATCTATAGATTTAATGNTAACAAACACATGAAAAGATGCTCAACATCACTCATGATCAGAGAAATGCAAATCAAAACCACAATGAGATACCATTTCACATCAGTCAGAATGGCTGCAATCCAAAAGTCTACAAGCAATAAATACTGGAGAGGGTGTGGAGAAAAGGAACCCTCTTACACTGTTGGTGGGAATGCAAACTAGTAGACCAATATGGAGAACAGTGTGGAGATCCCTTAAAAAACTGGAAATAGAACTGCCTTATGACCCAGCATTCCCACTGTTGGGCATACACACCGAGGAAACCAGAATTGAAAGAGACACGTGTA
>SJYA01008300.1:4339-16439 GCA_006410615.1 Neotragus moschatus
TTGGGGAGCAGCGGGGGGTGGGGGGGGGGAAGTGAGGTGAGGCAGAGACCCCACTGAAGGGCAAGGCGGCATCACAGACTGGAAGAAACCACCTTTCGAGCGCTGTAGCCACAAGCCGCCTTCTGAACCTCAGCTCTGCCGGGGAAGCTGCGGTGCCACCTCTGGTAACAGGCCCCCTCCTGTGACTCACAGCTGCTCACATGTTGAGGCGAGGCGTCACCTGGGTGCGGGCACGGAACGCAGGCGTAACTCGGCTGGGAGACTGAGCGGCGTTTCATACAGACTATTTACAAAGGGTGTGGGCAGGCTCCAGGGACTCCAACGGGGACACTCCAGTCTCTGAGGGCCGGCGAAACCGGGAGTCAGGGCCGAGCCTCGGCTTGAGAGCCCAAGAGGAGGGTGCAGTCCCAGACGATGGGCTTGCCTGACGGGAGCGGCGCGGAGGGAGCCCGCCTGTCCAGCCACGCCTGGCGGAGAGGAGCCGCGGGCAGTGAAGGCCCGGACTTCTCTCCTCCCACCCGCCACGCTCCTCCCAGCGTGTCTCCTGTAGACCCGGACCAGAAGCCGGGACAGGTCCGCAGGGGAGAGCCTCCAAAGCGAAGCCCAGGGTGGGGAGGGGATCTGGAGGAGCCAAGGGAGAATAACCACAACACCCAAACACCTGACGGGGCTAGTGGGGCGGGGGGCTAAACGAGATCATCGTCATAAATGCCCGACACTGCAAATGATCAACTCACTACCCGTCTGAGCAGGCTAGCTGGCATTTACTTATCAAAAGGCCACGATATAACTTTTATTCTCAAGTGGCAAAGGTCAGAATGAAAACAAAGACTTGTGATCAAATATCCAGAGTGAAAAACAAAACTTTTACAAAGTTGACAGATAACATTTATTAAAACATGTCATACAAAAGGGCATGGTCTCTTCTATAAGAAGAAAATATTAAACAGTAACATTCAATTAAGTAAAACCATGCTGTACACTTAAGACAGCAGTATATAAAGACAAAACTATTCAACTTTTGCAACACAGGCATAACATTTCACAAAATATCAATAAGATATGCACCTAATGATACTCTGTTTATTGTCAAATGGTTTCATGGTCTAAGAGTCACCTGACTTGCATAAATAATTTTCTAGAAGAAACACTGGGAACCTCATAAAAGGAAAGAAGGCAGCAGCAATTGACATTATGACACAGGCTTCAAGCAAAACTAAAAAAAAAAAAAAAAAAAGTCACATTTGCAAAATGTGTTCCAGCATCTTCCCATAGGGCACTATCAGTAGAAATCTGAAATAAGAAACATGTACCTTCGAACACATAAGTTAGCAAAGACAAAAATCCAAACAAACACCCTGGTTTCACTGAACAAAGTGAGTCACAGAAAACCAAACTAAATCACAAAATTAGTGTGGCACAGAAGGGCTGGGGGTGGGGGTCTACGTTGCTTGGTTTTCCGCATCCCTAAACTATCCAGAGGCCTTATGAAAACAAACCCCTGAAGCTGGTGTGGTGGCAACCTCTCCACCCTCCCCTGCCCCCATCCTGGGGTGGATGTGGGCGCAGCAAATCGCCCCTCCCCAAGGGAAGCCAGTGTTGCTGCTTCTGCTCAGCCCCAGCTTCACGTCCACAGCGGCCTCAGGAGGAGGTGTGTGCCTCCGTAGAAGATGCCACTGAGACTAAGCAGCTCTCCCAGTCAGTCAGCTCAGGGCCAGTTCAGTTCAGCAAATGCCCACTCGAGCCGAGGAGACTCTTTCAGGCAGACTCTTTGAGACCAGCAGCCAAAAGAAGGGACTAGGGGGTAACCTTCAACAGCTGAGGAAAGGTTATGGCAGTCTGTTCTCAGCCAGTCAGACCTACTTTACCAGGTGGATTATTGTAATGTGTGGATCTAAAATGAAAGGCATAGCATCAGTACGAATATGAAAGACCACTGGTGGTGCCTTCAAGCCCTTTCCCATTGGGACTGGAGAGAAACCACAGTTAAGACTCAAAGTAAGGGACAAACACCTTGGCTGTGGGGCACTGACAAGATCCCTGAAAGACTGGAAACGTTACCCACTGCTCTCCAAACTCAACGGGAACGAGAAAGATTTTCTAAAGCTGTGCTGAGGATAAGGACAGAGACTATCCGTCCAACCCAGGGTGGGCAGGAGGGAAAAAAAAAAAAAAAAGTAGTAATACAGTATAATCTCTTAAGCCTAAAAGCAAAGTTTATAAAGATTCACTTTCAATATCCAAACTAAGGCAACCCCTTGCCCCACCTCTCTGGACATGGCCAGCATTTCAGATGCCCAATCATCTCACAGGGGCTGGTTGACTGATCAGCAACTCTAACTTTTATAAAAACTCCACTACCACAAAAAGCTTCAAACGGCAGGTGTGAGGAACTTACATTTTATATTCTACATTTAGTAGCAGATGTACACATAAGGATTTCAGTAGAAGATCTGCTTCTCTTCATAACACATGAAGTCCCAGCACAACTGAGGGCTTCTAAAACTGCCACCAGAGAGCTGCCCCCTAGTCCTGTCCTCCTCATTACTCACGACGGCTGCCGTGCTGATCTCAACATAGCTGAAGGACCATGAGATTGTTCCAGAATATTTTTATTTTACCTCTCAAGACTCTTCTTCCCAAGTGTTCCAACACTCATTTGAGTACAATCTTTAATAGAAACCAGCACATCAAACCTTCCAAACAGGCAGAAATGGTCTGCTGATACTATGAGAGAGGGTGACTGGCTTTTGGCCGAACAAAATGGCTGCACTGCCTTAGTACTGAAATTAGTAGAAGCAATACAACAATTTTTCCTCACATACAATGGCTGGGATCATACCTAAAACCCAATGCTTCTAACATGAGAAAAAGAGAGGCAGCAATGGAGCTTGGCTGTAAGTCACCTCTACATTCTCTGTCAGGTACACAGAGAAATGACTGTTAACTGGTGAAGTTTCAACACTAAGAGAAGAGGGTATTAACATGGCAAACAACCAAGAGGTAATATCTAGTTTCTAGGTTAAAAAAATCAATATATATTTATAATAAAGTTTTAAATACAAAGTGCTTTTTATATATCGAGAATGATACAGTGTTAATGAATAGATCCCTGTTTTGTAACCTCGATTACAAGCGTTAACTGGTAAGTAAATCTTTCCCCTTTCCATACAACTAAATGCCTCGAAGGTAGGAGTTTGAGGATCAGAGGCCATTGCCAGCAAAGTCACTCATTTCAGAGCAAAGCCCAACTTTTAAAACAAAAACTTCATTCCAAATCCAAGAAAAGTTATTTTTGTTTTCAGGAAAAAAAAAGTTTCCACTAAGAAATAATAAACCCTTAAGTTTACGGAAAAGTTGACATAACAGTAGCACCCTGACCCAACCCTGGTGACAGCTTCAGGTATGTTATAGTTTAAAACATCCTGAACAAGCTTCTTTTTTAATTCCAAACTTCTGACTGATCCTCAGAAAAGGTCTCAGAATAGCTACTTTTCTTGTTTTTTTTTTTTTTTTTTGGTAGGTATAGCTATACGGAGCTTCTGAGAGCTTCTTGTGGCTCAGAGGGTAAAGCGTCTGCCTGCAATGCAGGAGACCTGGGTTTGATCCCTGGGTCAGGAAGATCCCCTGGAGAAGGAAATGGCAACCCACTCCAGTACTCTTGCCTGGAAAATCCCATGGACTGAGGAGCCTGGTAGACTACAGTCCGTGGGATTGCAAAGAGCCGGACATGACTGAGCGACTTCACTACACTTCACTATAGCTATAAGGACTTGTAAATTTTTGCAGCTTTATCTATTAAATGAGAGCAGGAATTAGCAGACAACTTCCTAAAATTAGGAGTCTTTCTTTCCCTCTTTTAAAACACATTCCAGCACTCCTAAAGAGCTGGGAGGACCAGCTCAACGTACCCCTCTGTGAGTATCTCTACCAGTGTATTTTCAAAACTCCCCTTTTCTTGAGCATCATCCCCCTAAGCATAACCTGACACTCAAAATTCTGCTACTTGGCGGCTCTCATTCTGACAGCTGGAGTGTTGCTGTAGCACTCTATAGGCTCCTGAAGTTCACAGGTAACTCTCAGCCGTGGCTTCCAGCTCCTTCCCAGTAACTGGTCATTGACCGACCACTTTGGAAGGAAGCACCATAATCTAAGACATAGTGAATGGGCTGGAGCAGCCAATGGTACCGTGGTCAGAGTCAAAGCAGGCTAGAAGTCTACTAGCCAGAGCAGATCCCACCGTGTGGATGCTACAATTAAACAAACAGGATTTGGGACAAGAAACCAGTTAGAAATACCTATCTCTGGCACCCTAGAGAATTACAATTAGAAACAACTGTTCAAACTAAATGTTAGTACTAAAATATAAAACTCTGACTTATCAAGAGTCTGAAACACGTTGTGACTGTGGCATCTTACAGAAATTGGAGCTGGTACCATGAGTTACTTTTTTTTCTTACTTAGAATGTCACCCTCTTAATAATCTCCATAGTTTTGGTTAGAATACTCTTTAGGAAGAACAAAACCAGATAAGAGAGCTCTGTTAATCAACTTAGTATCCTAGGAATCACATTATTTGTAGCTATTACATAAGTAGCATTTCATTCAGTGAAGCAGCTACCAAAACAAACCCACATTACCTAAGTATCTATGGTAAGAGCAAAATAAAATTCCAATATGACCTTGTAATAATGACTGATCAAACACCGCTGCCACCTGAAACGGAACTGGGGGGTTGGAGTCCAATTCCAAGTGCAGGTGTCTCTACCCTCTAGTTCACCAGCTTCACTCACAAGAGGCCTGAAGGTTCACCTTACCAGGTGTGAGGTGGGCGCACTCATCCCCTTTAGCCACTCCAGGCCGGAACATACAAATTTGAAGAATTAGATTTTTTTAATTGGCCTACTTAGAACTGGTCTTGCAGAAATATCTTCCTTTTTTTTAAGCTTCTCTCATAATAGCAAGTAGCACGCATCATCTGTGCCCAGATTTGCATAATTACCACAGTTTATTTTTGTGCCTGCCACTCAAGTCGTAGTCTGCTCAGCCTTTGCAGCTTCGTAGGACTTGGTACAAGCCTCAGTCATATTCTGCTCAGCCTTTGCAGCTTCGTAGGACTTGGTACAAGCCTCAGTCATATTCTGCTCAGCCTTTGCAGGTTCGTAGGACTTGGTACAAGCCTCAGTCATATTCTGCTCAGCCTTTGCAGCTTCGTAGGACTTGGTACAAGAGGTCACATGCCTGTGGAAACTGTCCCTCCACATGAATCTCTTTGCACAGATATTACACTCATAAGGCTTTATGCCTGTGTGAATTTTCATGTGACCCACGAGATGATGCTTCATTTTGAACTTCTTACCACAGACCCCACAGCCATAAGGCCGGAGCCCGAGGTGCATGCTCATGTGTCGATCTCTCTGACTCTTGTGAGTGAAGCTCTTGCCGCACTGACAGAGATACAGCTTGTCGGTGGCTGAGAATCCCAGGTGGGAAGCTTCCTCTTTAATCCCTGTTACCATCTCAATATTCTCGCTGTAGCCCGATGCGAGGGCAGCCTCCTGTTTGTGCCAAATGAGATTCCCATCTGACCGCTCTCCAGAAAACTCTTCCATGGAGGAGCCATAGAAATCCACCTGCTCGTCATAATTGCTTTCATCAGCCTGTTCGTCAAACTCCGCTTCCACCTTCTTTTCCCCAATGGGAAAGTCTTCCTCTGCCCCCGAGGGCTGGACTGAGTACTCTGTCTGCACGGCGTTGATGGACTCCGTGACCTGGTGCTCATCGTAGGCTGCGTGCACATCCATGCCCTCACACGCCTGCTCAAAGCGCTCGGGCTTCACGTGGATCCAGCGCTTATGAGCCATTATGCTGGGCTTGCTGTACATGGGCCGGGTGTAGTGGAATTCGGCGCTGTCGCTGGCCCCCTCCTCCCCGTCCTGGCTCGCCATCTCCGTGCTCAGCCGGTCATGTTCTGTGGACGAGTTGCTGGGAAGGTATTCATGCTCAGTGAGCTGAGATGACAGCTCGTCTTTGGTGCTCTCCTCTTCGTTCTCTCCATCCCTCAGTTCCTGGGCTTTGGGGAAATCCGTGTGGCCCCCGGAGCCCAGCTCAAAGCTCTCTACCAGGCCATTGTAATTGCTGCTGCTTGGAGACTGGTGGTCACTGCCATGATTTAGCTTCTGACAAAGGACTGTAGGGTTTCCTTCTAAAACCTCAGTGCATTTGTCAACCACATGCCACATCTGGAGGAAGCTTGCTGCTGTTAAGTAACTGACAATTTCTGGAGCAGGCATTACTAGACGCCCTGTATAACTTGACAGGAGAATGTTCTCAAACACTCTGGGATTCATCACATCAGGCAAAACAATCCTCCTGCTGTTTTTCAGGAGTACCTGGTCACAAAAGTAGGGGGAACTGGCAGCAAGAACAGCTTTGTGTGCTCGGAAAATGTGGCCTTGGACAACAATGGACACATCACATAACTGTCCCTGCTGGCGCTGCTGGTTCAGTTTCTGCAGAATGGTGCTGGAAAAATCAGGAAATTCTACTCGAAAAGAGTTTGTTCCAGGCTCCATTTCATCACAAATCTTGTTTGGTGCTAAAAGAGAAAGAAAAATTAGTACTAATTCCAGCCCAAAGAGAAATTTACAGATCACTAAGAAAACCAAGGTTCCATAGTTTCAAAAAACCCCCTGGCCTGTGGGGACAGCGGTGGGGGAGTCTTCATCCCCCAGAGCAAGGCTTGTAGGTGTTGAGTGTGCCAAAAGCAAGAACCTCCCACCATTATTTATGGTATTAACTCTTGACACTGCCTGTGTCTGTGAGAAAACAGAATCCAGAGATATTTGTAAACTATATAAATCCCAAGTAAAACAAAATAAATATTTCTAGTCAGAACAAATACAATACCTTTTCCTGACAGAATTTTTAAGAGGCCTCAAATTCAATCCACACGAGGAAGAACTGTGGAAAGAGGGGGAGCTAGTTGCTTAGTCGTCTCCGACTCTGCAACCCCACGGACTGTAGCCCACCAGGCTCCTCTGTCCAAGGGATTTCCCAGGCAAGAATACTGGAGCGGGTTGCCATTTCCTTCTCCAGGGGATCTTCCCGACCCAGGGATCAAACCCAGGTTTCCTGCATTGCAGCAGATTCTTAAAGCAGAGGTAAAGTCTCTTAGGCAGAAATGATCTTGGTAACTGAAAGAAGACCATTGTGCTAGAATCCAGGGAGGGGACAAGGGGCCAAAGAGCTGTGATCAGTTCAGTCAGGCCTTTGGTTCTTTAGCACCACAGGGGCTAACTCACTGATATCCCAGACAACATGGGTTGCTCTAGATGCTGTCAGAATTCTAGCCCTTTAAGAGCTTCTGATAACATGAAACAGAACAAAATGGCAAGGCAAGGTATTCTTTCTCTCTGGTAATCTCCAAATTGTTTTAAAAGCTATAGAACAAAGAGTACAGTAAACACTGTCCCTGTCACTGAGTGAACTCAATCTGAAAACAGTTATAACAAAGAAGGGACTGCTTGTCGCATTATCGTAAATATATTTTGTGGGGTGAGTCAAGCATTACAGACAATTCACAAGAGTGATCAATGAGATGAACTCTACTAGAGATGCTGCTCAGGCTCTGCAATTCCAGAGAAAATTAAAACAAACCAGAAAACCCAACAGATTTATCTGTTTAATTTGTACTTATTTAGCTGCACCAGGTCGGCTCTCCAGATGCAGGCGGCACACTCTCAGCTGCAGCATGTGGGATCTAGTTCCCTCACTGGGATCAAATTCAGGCCCTCCTCACTGGGAGCCTGGAGTCTTAGCCACTGGACCAGGGAAGTCCCGCAACAGATTTATTGGTGCTATTTGTCACTTGGGTCTGATACCATATCTAAACATTGCTAAGTAGCAGATTTTCTAAGTACCAGAAAAAAGAAGCAGATAACCCAACAAAGGTTGAAAGTTACCTTTCAGAGACAAGGAGAAATACCAAGAGAAGAAACTACCAAAGTTTTTTGAGTAATTACTATATACCAGGGACTATACAGCTGGAACTCCAATACTTTGGCCACCTGATGAGAAGAACTGACTCATTGGAAAAGACCCTGATGCTGTGAAAGATTGAAAGTGAGAGGAAAAGGGGACGACAGAAGATGAGATGGTTGGATGGCATCAGCGACTCGATGGACATGGGTTTGAGCATGTCTGGGAGTTGGTGATGGACAGGGAGGCCTGGCATGCTGCAGTCCATGGGGTTGCAAAGAGTTGGACACGACTGAGCGACTGAACTGAACTGAGGAACTATACACCTTCTCACCTAATCTACAAATGTAGAGGGCTGTTATCTTAAGTTCACTATTTCAAGTAAATTTCCTAAGGCTAAAATTAAAGCTAGTTTTTATTATGTTGGGATTTGAAATCTAGGTTTCTATGACTCCAAAGCCTATGCTATTTTTCCTATCATATCACTGCATCTTCTNAACTATACACCTTCTCACCTAATCTACAAATGTAGAGGGCTGTTATCTTAAGTTCACTATTTCAAGTAAATTTCCTAAGGCTAAAATTAAAGCTAGTTTTTATTATGTTGGGATTTGAAATCTAGGTTTCTATGACTCCAAAGCCTATGCTATTTTTCCTATCATATCACTGCATCTTCTAAGGAGATGTGAAAATACCAGATTAGTCATTACTAATTTTAAGAGGTAAGGCAGTGTTTTTTAGAATTAAGTATTTATTATTTAAGAGCTCTCAGAACACTTCACAGTGGCTTCCCAGGTGGCACAAAAAAATCTGCCTGCCAATTCAGGAGACATGTGTTTGATCTCTGGGTCGGGAAGACCCCCCTGGAGAGGGAAACGGCAATCCACTCCACTATTTTTGCCTGGGAAGTCCCACAGACAGAGGACCCTGGTGTGCTACCGTCTGTGGGGTCATAAAGAGCCATGACTGAGCAACTGAGCACACACAGAACATTTCATAAAGATTAAAAACAACAACAAAAAGACCAGAAAATGAACTATTTAGCTATTTATAATTTCAAAAGGAAAAGTTAACTACATAAATGCATACAGACTACAGGTATGTAAACTCTCATCACCACAGAATTTTGGTTTTAGCTATTTGGAAAAAAATCAGGAGGGCATAAAACACAAAAAGCTGTTAAAAAAAAAAAATCTCTCCACTATTTATTCCTAGTTCTTCTCCCCTACAAAAGAAAGCACGATTTACAAACTCCTGTATATATTTCTAGAAACTTCTCTCTGCATGTATCAGAATAAATGATCTATATTCTTTAAAAATTCCAACCCAAATGGGCTCATTACCTACATTCTACTCTGTCCTAGTTCTGTCACTCAGTGTATCTGGCAGAATATCTGACATCCTATAAACTGATTATGTCCCCCAAACGCATGTTGAAGCCCTCCCCCAGTGTGATTCTGTTTGCTTTGGGGGATGATTAGGCCACGAGGGCAGAATCCTCCTGAATGGGATTAGTGCCCTTATGAAGAGACAATAGAGCATTTCCTTGTCCCTTTCAGCTACAAGAAGAGACAGTGAAAAGGTGGCTGTCTACGAATTACTGAGTAGGCCCTCACCAGAAGCCAAACCTGCTGGCACCTTGACCCTGGTCTTCAGCTTCCAGAACTCTGAGAAACAAATTTCTGTTGTTTATAAGCCACCCAGTCTCTGGCACTTTGTTACAGTAGGCTGAATGGACTAAAACACCATAATAGCATAAGAAGAGGGAAATCATTATGTCTGGGTTTCCCTGATGGCTCAGACGGTAAATAATCTGCCTGTAATGCAGGAGACCCAGTTCAATCCCTGAGCTGGGAAGATCCCTTGGAGAAGGGAATGACTACCCACTCCAGTATTCTTGCCTGGAGAATTCCATAGACAGAGGAGCCTGGCTAGCTACAGTCTGTGGGGTCCCAGAGTGTGGGACACAGCTAAGCGACCAACACTTTCATTCTATTTAATGGCTATATAGACTTAATGATAATTTAATCAGCTCTCTTCTTATGGAATTTCAATTGTTTGGGTTTTTGAAATCATGACTATCTTGGTTCATCTTTGTAAAAATCTATAAGGTAATCTCTACCAGTAGAATTCCTAGGTCAAAAAAACTAATTTCCAAAAAGGCTGCACCAAGTCACATTCTTACCAACTGTAAATGACAGTGTCTATTCCTCGACTTGATCAAACAACACAAAAAAAGTCTGCANCTATAAGGTAATCTCTACCAGTAGAATTCCTAGGTCAAAAAAACTAATTTCCAAAAAGGCTGCACCAAGTCACATTCTTACCAACTGTAAATGACAGTGTCTATTCCTCGACTTGATCAAACAACACAAAAAACGTCTGCAAATTTCTCAAGTGAATAACCCATGATTCATTATTCTTATCAACATTCAATTAACTATGAACGAGACTGATATTCTACTTACATTTACTGGTCATTTGTTTCTCCTATATATTATCAGTCATACTCTGTGTTCAAATAAATTAAGCAATTCATCTCATTGATTTGTAATTTTTGTAAATTCAGGACATTAACTTTTGAAATTTGTGCAAATTATCCAATCTTTGGTTTTATAGCTCCAGGGTTTTGTGTTAGACACACAAAGGCATTCCTGACTGCAAGGTTATAAAGTAAAAAGAATTATTTAGACTTTATTCTTGGCATCATTTTTCTTTTAAAGGCATTTAAGTCTTTAATACATAAAGAATTTATTTTGGCATAAGGAGAAGGTTAGGATCCAGTTTTTCCTTTTCCCTCCAAAATGACAAGCCTGTTTTTCCTACACTACTTACTGAATAACTCTTCTTTTCCTGAAGACTTAAAATATTTGCTGTGAAATTTTATGTGACTGAGATAAGACTTAAAAACAGTTCTACAAAAAAGATGCCATAAGTGATGTTAGAGAAAATGGAGTAGGAAGCTCTAGGTGTCAGTCCCTCTACCAAAACAATCAGTAAACTGTTAAGATGATCAAAATCAACCATTTCAGAACTCTGGAATCCGATCAGACACTTAACAGCAACCACAGCAATGCCTGATCAAAGAAGAGGCTGTTAAACCTTGTTAAGAGAGCAAGTGTCCATGCTTCATCACTTCAGCTGTGTCCAACTTTGTGGTCCCATGTGTATAGTCCACCAGGCCCCTCTGTCCATGGAATTTTCCAGGCAAGAATACTGGAGCAAGTTGCCATTTCCTCCTGCCACAATCTGCAAGACAGTGGCCCAGTTTCCAAGAGTGCCTAGTTAAGGCCAGGGTGGAAGAACAGTGTTCTTCAAAAACTGGGGTTTTTGCATCTTGGCCAGTCTGGTTGATCCATGCAGCCTTGTCTCGGGCTGCATGGTTTTCCCAGTAACATCCATCATAAGATTTTAAAATACACACACCTCTCCCACTGTTTCCTGGGCCCAAATACTTAAGGAAATCTCTCTCGGGACACAGCCTACCACAGAGCTAAAGCAACAGAAACTTCAGGGACGATATGCAACAAGGAATACACACTTTGCAAAACAGTTTGGAAAAAAATCACCATATAGACAACAGCAGCCATCAACAAGAAACAAACAAACAAAATCCCCTAGGAAGGGAAGAATCTGATTTCAAGAGCTACCCAATTAGAATACTAAAAATATCCAGTTCTGAACCAAAAACTATACAAATACACAAAATACACAAAGAAGAAGGAAAATAAGGTATATTCACAGGGGAAAAAAAGTTAGAAACTATCCTTGAGGAATACCAGACATTGTTAAGTGCTACTTGGATCTGTTAAAGTCAACTGCTGTGGACTTGCTCAAACTGTTAAAGAAAACTATGGACAAAGAGTTCATGAAAATCAGGAGAACAATGTCAATAAAGAGATCGAAATTGTAAAAAGTAATCCAACAGAAATTCTGGAGCTGGAAATTTTAACAGCTGCATTATGGGCTGAATTGCATCCTTCAAATTAGAGATACCAAGGGAACATTTCATGCAAAGATGTGCTCGATAAAGGACAGAAATGGTATGGTTCTAAAAGCAGCAGAAGATATTAAGAAGAGGTGGCAAGAATACACAGAAGAACTGTACAAAAAAGATCTT
>SJYA01008303.1:0-16755 GCA_006410615.1 Neotragus moschatus
GCGGGGGGGGGAGGTGGGTGGGAGATAAGCTCAAAGTTGATAGCCAGGATGACTCAGACTACAAATGGTAGAGTGGACCAAAAGCTGCTATTCCTGCCACACAATCCATTCCAGATCCCTAATGGCAGGTAGAAGGCTTGGCACATTTTGTGTGTAGTCATGGCTGAGTGTTCTAGATGATTCCTGTCTGTAATCTGCCTCTTTGGGGTCAAAACTCTTCTTAGAGAGAGATAAAGCCCCCTAGGTATGTCTGGAATTCCAGAGCAGTGATGCTGAACCTGTGGTTGGGATTCTTGCCAGTGTCAGCCTGGAAGAAGTTGTAGTTACTGTGAAATGGAAATAACATATTTAGGCAGAGAGTCTCAGGTATATCTGAGATATACCTACTTGCTTGGTTTTCCAAGCTCAGTTGGCTTCCACTCCACTTGCTTATTTTCCCTTCTCTTCCGGTTGAAGCAAAACCAAGGAAAAATCTTTCTTCCCTTACCATTATTCTGTTTCTTTAACTTTCATCTTTGGGGCCCAGAAAGTGTTTCTAGATAGGTGGCAACAATATGTAAGTGTGAATGGTTTTTTAATATGTTTGAGATTGTGTTATTCCTTTAGAAACCAGACTCAGGTTTAATTTATGAGAATTATAGTGTCCACACAGTCTTTTGCTCTGTCATTGAAACATAGGTGGTCAGCAAGAAATTATATTTTTTTGAATAAAGGCTTGAATTATTTTTTGAAAAGGGCAAACAATATATGAAATTAAAAGCTGGCATTTCCAAGCATTGGGTGTGTGACTGCAAAGTCCTAAGTTTGATTAAAATTTAATTATGATAAAAGTAATATCTTTATCCAATAACATTTTATAGCTTATATCACCATCTTGACCATCTTCACAATCACTTTACCCATTCTTCCTTTGAGAGTGAATGGAACTGATCACACAAACATTACTGGCTATGATCTTTTCTTTGTCCAGGCACACAAATAACTTTTATAGATTTTATTGTATGCAGTTCCTGAAAAGTAGTTTTAAAATAACTGCCTATTTGGTGTAAAGCTTCTGAAAAATTTGTAACTATGCTTATTTGATCCTCTTTCCAAAGAAGAGGGACTGAAGCCTCTAGAAACTTCTATCTTGCTCAAAATCACAGGTAAGAACAGAGAATCAATTCCTATGCAGGCTGATAAGAAGCCCCAGGTCCCAGAGAAAGAGGTCTGAGGATGTCAAGGAGCAGATAGGGGTCTGGAATTCTCAAGGAGGGGGGAAAGGACATTTTTTTTTTTCCCTACATTCCTTAGTGAGGATTATACAACAACAATGTATCCTGCTGGAGGATAGTTTCTCCTTCTTGAAAACCTTCTGACTAATCCTGTTATTTTAACATGTATATTATGGGAGTGGGTCTGGAAAATCTTTCTATTGTTAAGTTCTAATCTTGTTATCTTAAAATGTAAATTGTGGGAATGAGTCTGATAAGATCTTTACAACCTTGAGATATTCTTTTGACTTATTATAATAACCAGTTAAAAAGCATACAACTTCCTTGCTTAGACTAGTGAGGGGGGCACTCTCCATCCCCTTCCTGATGTCTATGTCAAGAGCTGTCTCTGTCCCTTTTTATACTTTAATAAAAATATTTTATACAAAAGCTCTTTAGTGATCAAGCCTGGTCCCTGGTCCCAAAGCTAAATCTTCTTCTTCAGAGATGAAGAATTGACCATTCCCAGTAAGCTATCAAAACCAATGCAGCAGAATTGAATCCAGGGCATTAGAACTTCCAAATGCACACTTTTAATCACTAAGTTCTTCTTTAATGTGTGATTTCACACCCCAGACAAAACAATGGCTCTCTTTAACTTTGCTAACTTTTTTTCTTTTTAGTAACTAGTATTTGTTACAGAAACATTATAAGAATTTAAGCCACTGGGTTAATCTTGAAATCATAAAGGTTCAAAGATCTTTTCCAGCAAAAACAAAACAAAACAAAGCAGTGCACAGAGAGGAAAAAAACGCCATTCAGCTTTCTCTGTATAAGGAAAGGGTGGACCTGGCTCTGGTCTGGTCTTTATGGAGACACAGGGCTTCTCTCCACTTGCTTCCTCATATCATTAGAAGAATGTAATTAAGAAGACCTGTAAACAGAGCTTTATTTTCTTCTTTTTAAAAAGTTTTTATTTATTTAATTTTTTTTTTGGCTATGCTGTGTGGCTTTTTGGATCTTAGCTCCCTAACCAGGGATCAAGCCCTAACTCCCTGCAGTGGAAGCACAGAGTCCTAACAACTGGACCACTGGGGAAGTCCTCAGAGCTTTTCTTTCAATATTCATGGAGCCTCCATAATGGGATGGAAAGCTTCTAATTCATGTCCTCTGGAAAGATAAATCTCCAAGTCCTTACGATGAGAACATGTTGAGCAAAGTGGAGGCCTTTGGTGGCATATATGTTTAAACACGATGGTCTGACTGTTTACATAGGAGAGGCTGGCACTGATGTTATAGTTGAGGTTGTGAGCCCTGGGTGCAACCAGTCTGGTACTATATTATTCTTTAGAAGCTATAGTGATCTGAATGAGATCCAACTTTGATCTCAGAGTAGCTTCCAGAAACAATCACTGGAGATCACTGGACCTGTGTGGCCAGTTTTCATTATTTGCAGGGGTAGATTTATATGCATCCTTGACTTTTTAGCATTTTATTATTCTTTAATTGATTTTTTAAAAGGAAAGTCATGCAATGTTTGCAATCAGATTAAAAAAAAACATAAAAATTTATGTACACCTTTATAAAAATACTGAGAAGAGTCAAAGTAACTGGATGGATAAATTTAAAACCAAAACATAAGAAACTTAATTACTTTCAAAACTATTTATAGTAAAATGATAAAATCATCAATTTTGATGTCTCTTACTTATTTGCTTCAATGATTTTTAAGTAAAGCATAAGAGGACAGGAAAATTGATGATTTCTCTCTCATCTAAATATTAATCTTTCTAATTGAAGGTTAAGTAGAATTTGGGTTGAAAGTGATCATCTAAATCACTTTTAACATTCTTCATAAAATCCTTTTGACTTGTAAACATAATGCTTGGGATGACAGTTCACTGAAGAATAATCTGAATGAAAACAACCATGTTACCTTCTGGATAAACAACTATCTGTTATATTTATTCCATCCACAAAAATATTTTGAGCCCTGACTATCTGTTGGTACAATTCTCACTGTTGTGTATACAACAGTGAGCCAAAAGTTAAGTCTTTGACTTTGTAGAGCTTAAATGTATTTATTTGGGGGCAAGGGAGAAAGCAACATTAGTTAACATCAAATGATGATGAGTATCCCAAACAAAGATGTGTTCAGTTCAGTTCAGTTCAGTCGCTCAGTTGTGTCCGACTCTTTGCGACCCCATGAATCACAGCACGCTAGGCCTCCCTGTCCATCATCAACTCCCAGAGTTCACTCAAACTCACGTCCATCAAGTCAGTGATGTCATCCAGCCATCTCATCGCCTGTCATCCCCTTTTCCTCCTGCCCCCAATCCCTCCCAGCATCAGAGTCTTTTCCAATGAGTCAACTCTTCGCATGAGGTGGCCAAAGTACTAGAGTTTCAGCTTTAGCATCATTCCTTTCAAAGAACACCCAGGGCTGATCAAGAAGCTAAAGTTGAACGGTTCTATGAAGATCTACAAGACCTTTTAGAACTAACACTCTCCCCGCCACCCCCCCCCCAAAAAAAGATGTGTAAGGAGAAACAAAAGTGGAAATTGTTGCTGCTTAGGTAAGCTGGTGAGGGAGGGGCTCTCTCAAAATGTGACCCACGTGAACAAGCACCTGAAGAAAGAGAGGATGCAAAGAGCAACGCCCCAGGGCAGAAGTGTGTTTTATGCTGGCAAGCCGAACAAGAAGGTCATTAGATTTTTCTGGAGCAATGTTGGATGTTATTAGAGGAAATTAGATCAGAGAATCAGTCCAGGCCAGAGCTTGCACTGTCACGTCTAAAATTTATTTTTACTTTGGCTTTTACTCCGTATGAAATTGGAAAGTCATTGAAGAACTTTGAGCAACAGAGAAACATCTACATTCAGCAAACAAAAAAACACACAATGCTCAGTTACATTTGAACCTCAGATAAACAATAAATAAATGTGATATAAAAGACATCCAAAATATTAATGGGACATACTTATCAAAAAACTTCATTCCTTATCTGAAATTTGAAGAACAGAATATCCTGTATTTCAAGAAGCATTTTCGCACTTGTTGTTGTTTGGTCTCTAGGTTGTTTCCAACTCTTTTGTGATCTCATGGACTGTAGCCCTCCAGGCTCCTCTGACATGGGATTTCCCAGGCAAGAATACTTGAGCGGATTGCCATTTCCTTCCTCCTCCTGACCCAGAGATCAGACCCACATCTTCTGCCCTGGCAGGTGGGTTCTTTATCACTGAGCCAGGGAAGCCCATGTTCTCTCACTGCTGTGTAGTGAATAAACATTTTGATAGGAAAGAAGTAGAAGCTGCTAGAGTCTACTTAAATAGATTCAAATATATTCACTCATTCTTCTTTAATGTGAAGCATATCTAAAAACTGTAACTCAGTGGGATGTGCGGGCTTATGGAAAGATACATGAATTTGTCTTATTTTAATAAATTTCTATCTTTTTAATTTTCTTTGGTAGCAATAAGGTATCTTTAAATAGATAGAATAAAATATATTTTCATACTGTCTATTTCATATTTTCATAATGTCTATCATTATAAACATAAAATAATTATATTATACAAAATAGATATTAATTTTAAAAAGCATGAAGTGGAACAAACAAGATTTGAAAAATATAACAAATTATTTTGAGGTAATGAACAAAATTAGGTCAGTAACTAGATTATACATGAATTTTTAAGCATATATGGTGCATTTAGAAGCACTATAAGCATTGCATTTTGCATTTTCAAATATATTAGACCTGAAAGCAAATCACAAAACCTTTCAGAAGTGAAATTAAGATATTTTTAAAATACAATGCAATTATATTACAAACCAATTGCAAACCAAAAATAAAATACCCATCACCTAACATTTTTAGATATTAAGAAATACACAAGAATATTAAGAAAACATTCTAATTGATAACAAAATGATGCTTATTAAACCCTATCTGAAAAAGTAAAGCAGAAATTTAAAAGAATTTGTAATTTTAAATGTATAAGTTAGAAATCTGCCTGCAATGCAGGAGACCAGAGTTCCATCTCTGAGTCAGGAAGCTCCCTTGGAGAAGAGAATGGCAACCCACCAGTATTCTTGCCTGGAGAATTCCATGGACAGAGGAGCCTGGAGGGCTACAATCTATGGGGTTGCAAAGAGCTGGACACCACTGAGTGACTGACACACACACACAAGATAGAAATAAAGTATCAGCTCAAAAAGTTGCAAAGTGAAAAGCAACCTGGGTCTATGAGGTAGACAGAAAAAAAAAAAAATTAGAGAAAGATAATAGAAAGTGTATATGCAGCAAAGTTCAACAAAGCTCTGAAAAATCGACAAATAATGGCTTCTTAATTGAGAGAGGGGAAAAAGAGAAACCATAAATATATATATGTGTGTGTGTGTATAAATATATATATATATATTTCAGTCATGACAGAGTGGATGACTATAGCTGGAGAGAAGACATTAAACAGATAATAAAAGGATATTATGAACAATCTAAGAGCAATAGATTTGAAATAGATGTGAAGAGTAACTTACTAAACTGTCCATGAAAAAAGTTAAATAAGTATTCTGGGCTTTAAAGAAATGGAATATCATCATTTTTTCCCCCATAAATAGAACTCAAGGTCATGATGTCTTACCTTGTATTCTTCCAAATGTATAAAGAAGAAAAATTTCAATCTTACAGAAGCTCTTCTTGAGAACTGATGAAGAAAACCCTAGGCATTTCATGAGGCTACCTGCACACCAAAACCTGACAAGGATAGTATGAGAAAGGAAAGTGACCATCCAATTTCATATAGGAACACAGATGTAATAGATTTTGCAAAAAGAAGTACACACCAAATTCAGAAACATTTAAATATATAAATACAACCTGAACAAATTTGATCTCAGTGAATGCAGGTTTTATTAACAGTAAAGATCAGCAAATGTAAATCAATATCTTAACAAATTGAAGAGTAAAACAATGGGTTCAAGGCAGTAAAAGTAGAAATTATATTTGCAAAACTTCAGCATCCATTTGTCATAAAAGGAATAACAACTTCATGATCTTTCAGCAAAGTAAGTATAGAATAGAACTTCTTTAACCTGCAAAGTTTCTCTAAAAACAAAGCAGTGACAAAAAGGTCTACTGCAAACCACTATACTTTTTCTTGAAAAAGGAAACAATAAAGAAGAAAAAAATCTTAAAATCTCTTAAATCTACCTACTTGCCCACCAGCATCTCAATCTTATGTCACTATTACAGCTTGCTTTTCTTCTGTAGAGATGCTCTTATCAAGTATATGTATTCTCAGTCTTGCTTACCAGGATATGGCTTGATAAATTCTTCTTACTGTTTGACAAAAAACTTTTTTTTTTTCCTGAATCACTGCCATCAGCTTAAACACTTTATCATTAAAAAAAAAATGTCTAATAATGCCTATACATTCAATTTGCTTTTTAATACACTCAACCCCTTCAGCCCCAGGAGACATAATGGCTTACTGTCATTACTATTCTCTGGATTCATCAACTTTTCAATTTTCTGTTTTATTATACTAGTTTTACACTTTTGTAAATACTATCTAATTGAAGTCTCTTAAAACATCTGACGTTGGATTCTGTTTCTATTAATAACTGAAATGTTCAGTAATACAATGACTAATATTTAAGACTAGAATTATTTCAGTTTTGTTGAGTACAAGAAATGGTACTTATTACAAGCTATTACTTTGTTATTTAGCTGACTGACTAAACCATTTGAAAATGCATATTAAGTGTGATAAGCTAGCCTGGACAAACCAATGATTCTTTCTATATATGTTGGAGGCAGACTAAATATTTTTACCTTGACTTTGGCAAGTTTGTGTGCATGTGCTCAGTAGTGTCCAACTCTTTGTGACCCCATGGACTGTGGCTTGCCACACTCTGTCAATGAGATTTTCCAGGCAAAAATACTGGAATGTGTTGCCATTTCCTCCTCCAGGGGAACTTTCCAACCCAGACTGAGCCCAAGTTTCCTGCATTGGCAGGCAAATTTTTTATGACTGTGCCACGTGGGAAGCCCATGTGGAGTCTCTCTATTCTGTCACGAAATTCCAGAGGGTTTTCACACCACTAATAAGAAAGCCAAACTCTCTGCTGTGTGCTGACCTGAAAGGACACACATGGTCTCTTCCTTACATTGTATTTGGCGTCACTTCCTGTCATCCTTCCCTTTTTCTCTCTAGTTTGGCCACACTGGCCTCTTAACTGATCCTTTGCTGACCAAACATTTTACTTTCAGAGGCACCTTAAATATTGCAGCTTCTGCCTAGACTGCTCTTTTCCTAAACAGCTTCACGATTTGCTGTTTTACATTTTTAAACTTCCTAAATTCCATCCGCATTGACCTAATAGGGATGTTAAGTACTGAAATATTCTATACCATCTTATGATTTGCTCACATTACAATACCTCCATGGGACTATCCCTATAAGTATAGGTTCTCTGACCACTTTAAGGACCCATTCAACAGTGCCTATGACACTTTCCGACATACAGTGGCAACTCAATAATACTTGCTGAGTCGATGAATGAGGGGTTAGCAATCATGAAGATGAATCCAACAAAAATTAAAACATCTCTTCATAAAAAATTATAGAAAAGAAGTTATTAGTTTGGTCAAAAAGTTCACTTGGGTTTTTCTGTAACATCTTATGGAGAAACCCAAATGAGCCTTTGGCCAACCCAATATTTTGCCATCTAAGCCTTCTTTTCTTCTTTTCTTATGGGCCCCACTTAGTTTTGCTACAAACTATAAAACTCAAAGGAAATCCTTTAAGGATAGGTATCATGAGACGTGCTTTATTTTACAGGTTGCATGAGAAGATGAAGAAAAAAGAACCAACAGAAAGGAATAAACTTGAAAGAGGAAGACATCTCAGAGGAGAGATCAAGAGCTTGCTTGTCTCAGTTTAAATCTATTTATACTTCCTTCACTTATTCCATTAACATCCTTACTGCAGTGTGCTAATTATGTCCTTGAATCATGATAAAGATTTTCTTCCTCCTCAAAATCATGGGCAGGAGTGAAGTGGGCCTGAGCCACTCCAATAGCAACAGGTTTGAATCTCGTGTAGTAAATTAAAATCTAATCTTTCTTTTTTTTTCTTTTTTGAGGTTGAAAAAAGGGGATTGTATTTCATTACTTTATCTATTTTCTATTGGAATGTAGTTGCTTTAAACCTTGTGTTAGTTTTTCTTCTACAATAAAGTGAGTCAGCTGTATGTATACATCTCCTCCCTCTTTGACCTCCCACCTGCCCCACCCCACCCCTCCAGGTCGTCACAGAGCACTGAGCTGAGCTCCCTGTGCTGTATAGCAGCTTCCCACTAGCTATCTGTTTTACACAAGGTAGTGTACATACGTCAATCCTAGTCTCCCGAATCCTCCCCCTTCTGCCTCTGTGGAGAAGGCAATGGCTACCCAACTCCAGTACTCTTGCCTGGAAAATCTCATGGGTGGAGGAGCCTGGTAGGCTGCAGTCCATGGGGTCGCGAAGAATCGGACACGACTGAGCGGCTTCACTTTCACTTTCATGCATTGGAGAAGGAAATGGCAACCCAATCCAGTGTTCTTGCCTGGAGAATCCCAGGGACGGGGGAGCCTGGTGGGCAGCGGTCTATGGGGTTGCACAGAGTCGGACACCACTGAAGCGACTTAGCAGCAGCAGCTGCCTCTGTGTCCACATGTATCCATTCTCTACCTTTATGTCTCTATTCCTGCCCTGCAAATAGGTTCATCTCTACCATTTTTCTAGATTCTCTCTCTATATATACGCTTAATATACAGTATTTTTTTTTCTCTTTCTGACTTACTTCACTCTATATGACAGTCTCTTGGTCCAAAGGTAATTTCTAAGTCCCACCTCCAGGAATTCAGATTCTGAGAGTCAAAATGTAGCTGATTACTATATATTTGTTAAAAATAAATAAATAAATAAAAATAGGTGGTGCTTAGGCCCAGGATTGGCCATCCCAAAATGTGCTTCAGTGGTATACTGATTATTTTAACTTACTTAAGAAAAAGCCAATGCAAAGGGACACCTTGACTTTCATTTCTCTTTGTTTTTTAATATAAATTTATTTATTTTAATTGGAGGCTAATTACTTTACAATATTGTAGTGGTTTTGCCATACACTGACATGAATCCACCACAGGTGTACATGTGTTCCCCATCCTGAACTCCCCTCCCACCTCCCTCCCCCATCTCATTCCTCTGGGTCATCCCAGTGCACCAGCCCTGAGCATCCTGTATCTTGCATTGAACCTGGACTGGCAATTCATTTCTTAAATGATATTTTACATGTTTCAATGCCATTCTCCCAAATCGTCCCACCCACTCCCTCTCCCACAGAGTCCAAAAGACTGTTCTATACATCTGTGTCTCTTTTGCTGTCTCATATACAGGGTTATCATTACCATCTTTCTAAATTCCATATATATGCCTTAGTATACTGTATTGGTGTTTTTCTTTCTGGCTTACTTCACTCTGTATAACAAGCTCCAGTTTCATCCACCTCATTAGAACTGATTCAAAGGTATTCTCCTTAATGGCTGAGGAATACTCCATTGTGTATATGTACCACAGCTTTCTTATCCATTCATCTACTGAAAAACATCTAGGTTGCTTCCATGTCCTGGCTATTATAAACAGTGCTGCGATGAACATTGGGGTACATGTGTCACTTTCAATCCTGGTTTCCTCAATGTACACCCAGCAGTGGGATTGCTGGGTCATATGACAATTCTATTTCCAGTTTTTTAAGGAATCTCCACACTGTTCTCCATAGTGGCTGTACTAGTTTGCATTCCCACCAACAGTGTAAGAGGGTTCCCTTTTCTCCACCCCTTCTCCAGCATTTATTGCTTGTAGACTTTTGGATAGCAGCTATTCTGACTGGCGTGAAATGGTACCTCATTGTGGTTTTGATTTGCATTTCTCTGATAATGAGTGATGTTGAGCATCTTTTCATGTGTTTGTTAGCCATCTGTATGTCTTCTTTGGAGAAATGTCATTTTAAATACTTCAGATAGTCAAACCTGCAGATGTAGGTACTGTCAAATACATTTGAGGAAGAAAGGGGGATATGAATTTGCTGTCTCATTTTGTCATTCCACGGGGTGCTCAAAATGAAGCCTGTGTACTAAATGTGAGATTTCCTTTTTATGGCGTTGCTGTTACTTTAGTTCAGGCTTGTGTTTTCTCTTGTCTAAAATCACTTCCTAGTTTAGCTTCCTTTGCCTTCCATGCTTATTCTGCCACTAGATTTTCTCCTATATCTCATCCTAGGTAAATTGCCTCTAAACTCTTCAGGTCCCAGAGAAGATCTTTTCAACATTGCTACACATCACCTCAACATTGTCTATCATTACCTTGGCCACTCAGTCAAATACTACAAATACTGGTATCAGTTTCCACTCTTCCCTAAAGGCTATATCTTTTCATATTTCAATATCATGGCAGATATTCTTCCTCTGAGAGAGAAAATTCCTCCAAAACTGGAAAGACATGAGAGTGGTTGAGTTATTTTTATAAAAATGGTAATACTTACCTAGTCTGCATAGTCGAGGATTCTAAATATTTGCTGTATATTTTTTAATGTGCATTATTCTGTTAGAAATATTTCTCTTCACCAAAATACCTGAATTAGTATTTTAACTCAGAGAAAAACTTCAAATGCATGAACTATGATGGTGGTAGTTTAGTCACTAAGTTATGCCCGAATCTCATGACCCCATGGACTGTAGCCTACTAGCTTCCTCTGTCCATGGGATTTCCCAGGCAAGAATACTGGAGTGGGTTGCCATTTCCTTCTCCAAGGGATCTTCCCAACCCAGGGATTGAAATGGTGTCTCCTGCACTGCAGGCAGATTCTTTAGCACTGAGCCACCAGGGTAGTTCATGAACTGTACAAAAATAAATTAAATATATATAATCTACTCAATAGTTAATTTAATATGATGACTCATTTATACTCACCACATAGTTATATCATTAACAAAAGTCTACTGTTAACATACACATCTAAAATTAATGTGGTTTTGAAGCTCCTCTAGTTACTTTTCACTAATGAGTGTTTTGGAAATCAATATCAACTGAGACCTAGGTTCAATCCCTGGGTTGGGAAGATCCCCTGGAGAAACTGACTATCCACTCCAGTACTCTTGCTTGGCAGGACACAGCCCATGGGGTCTCAAAGGGTTGGACATTACTGACTGACTAACACGGGTGCTTATCTGACTTTTTAACCATCTTTTTCCAGTTCATGTATGTAATACACTTGGAACATCCCTTTCCCACTCTATGTCACTCCTGTGAATACTCTGCAACCTCCAATGTTCCTCAGATGTCACATGTATGGATAATCCATCCTGGTCTTCCAACTCACAGGACACACATCTGGTGTTTTTCTTCTCCTGCACCAGGGATCGTCTGGAAGTCAGTCCCACTAACCTGTGAACAATCAAAAGCACTGTGCTAGTCATGGAGACTGCTCTGAAGGATGACTACAACTTGATATAAAACGAAAGAAATACATTCCCTCACAGTGCTGGGTGTAGGATGTCCAAATTCAGCATCATCACTTGGAAATTCAGTGTTAGCAGGGCGGTGCTCCCTCAGCAAGCTCCGGGGGAGATTGTGCTTCCTCTTCCAGCTTCTAGGGGGCTGCCAGCTTCCGTGACTTGCATCCGTCTCATCCAGGCCTGCCTCCATGGACACATGGTCTTCCTGTGTATCTTTTCCTCTTCTACGTTCACATTCCTCTACTTCTTTCTTATAGGAACACATGTGACTGCATTTAGGGCAATGTATCATCCAGCATAATGTACCATCTCAAAATCCTTACAAATCATTCCATCTTTTTGTCATATAAGGTGATATTCATAGGTCGTGGGAAATAGGTCCTGATATCCTGGATATTCCTTAGCATCCTGTAAACATGGGCCCCATTCAGATCTTTCTCACTTTGTTAAGTGCTAGACTAATAGTTCTATTATGTGGTTAGCTCACAACCTCCCTATTTAAACTGAATTGATTAGGCCTGTCCTTCAATGCAAAACATCACTCAGTCAGCATCAATTTATGTTTAAAACTAAACACTTCAAAGCAAGTAGTGGAAGAGTTTAGGGATTAAATAAACTATTATTAAGGTAGTGATGTTAAATTTTTCTTCACTATGTCCTTATCACTTTATTGACTATGTTAAGCCTTCTGACTGTGTGGATCACAACAAAGTGTGAAAAAATCTTAAAGAGATATAAATACCAGACCACCTTACCTGCCTCCTGAGAAATCTGTATGAAGTTCAAGACACAACAATTCAAACCAGACATGGAATAATGGACTAGTTCCAAATTGGGAAAGGAGTACATCAAGGCTGTATACTGTCACCCTGTTTATTTAACTTCCAAGCAGAGTACATCATGCGAAATGCCAGGGTGAATGAAGAACAAGCTGGAATCTAGATTTCTGGGAGGAATATTTCTAAACTCAGATATGAAGATGACACTACTAAAGAGCCTCTTGATGAAACTGAAAGAGGAGAGTGACAAAGCTGGTTTAAAACTCAGCATTCAGAAAACTAAGATCATGGCACACAGTCCCATTCCTTCATGGGAAATAGATGGGAAAACAGTGGAAAGAGTGGCTAACTTTATTTTTTTAGGCTCCAAAATCACTGCAGATGGTGATGGCAGCCATGAAATTAAAAGACACTTACTCGTTGGAAGGAAAGTTATGACCAATCTGCTGCTGCTGCTGCTAAGTCGCTTCAGTCATGTCTGACTCTGTGCGACCCCATAGACAGCAGCCCACCAGGCTCTCCTGTCCCTGGGATTCTCCAGGCAAGAATACTGGAATAGGTTGCCATTTCCTTCTCCAATTCATGAAAGTGAGAAGTGAATGTGAAATCACTCAGTTGTGTCCGACTCTTAGCGACCCCATGGACTGCTGCCTACCAGGCTCCTCCGTCCATGGGATTTTACCTAGACAGCATATTAAAGAGCAGAGACATTACTTTGTCCACAAAGGTCTGTCTCATCAAGGCTATGGTTTATCCAGTGGTCATGTATGGATGTGAGAGTTGGACTATAAATAAAGGTGAGCACTGAAGAATTGATGCTTTTGAACTGTGGTGTTGGAGAAGACTCTTGACAGTCCCTTGGACTGCAAGGAGATCCAACCAGTCCATCCTAAAGGAAATCAGTCCTGAACATTCACTGGAAGGACTGATGCTGAAGGTGAAATTTAAATAGTTTGGCCACCTGATGCTAAGAACTGACTCATTGGAAAAAACTCTGATGCTGGGAAAGATTGAAGGCAGGAGAAGGGGATGACACAGGATGAGATGGTTGGATGGCATCACCAACTCAATGGACATAAGTTAGAGTAAGCTCCAGGAGTTGGTGATGGACAGTGAAACCTGGCATGCTGTAGTCCATGGGTCACAGAGTCAGACATGGCTGAGTGACTGAATGCCCTTAGGAGATACACATTTCTATTTCCATGTAAAGTGCGAATAAAGAGATTAAGAAAGGTTAAGTTTTTGCTAATATCTCCAAGATCAGGTTTAGGCTCAAAACTACATTTTTTAAGTCAAAAGCTATTGTCTTTTAGTGAAGCCATACTCCCTTAAAAACAAATATTATTACTAAGGATAAAAACAAATACCCCACATGATGAATTAAATAACAGCATAAATGACAATATGAAGTTTTTCCTTGATCATTAAAATATCTGACCTGATGGTATGATGGAAATGCTAGCAGTTTCTTTGCCTTCCATTTGTTAATGATAAATGTGCATTCTATGCAGTGACAGTCTAGCAAAAAACAGTATAAGCTCTCGGTTTGTCTTCCAGGTGCTCCATGTAACTGAATATTTAAGAGAAGAGCTTTGTTTATTCCTTTATTTATTACAGCTTACATGTAACAAAACATTGTGATCTACACAATCCTACTGCCAACAAAAAATGAATAATTACCTAGGACTGGGGTTCTAAATAAGACCCATAGCAACAAAAAGATGTCAGCGGATGTTGGCTTCAGTTTTTTGCCTGCAGGGAATCATTAAAAGATAAGTAGAAAATCAAGTCTGCTCCCCTGGTAGCAGAATGTCCACACTTGGAGGCAGGGAGGCTTATTTTACTGCAGAAGCAATAGGTCCCGCATTACATGGCAATCACTCTTGTATTTATAGACTGTGTAAATCAATCCTGGAGAGGCAATAAAATAATCTTTTCTGTATTTACTTTAGGCTCTTTAAAAAAAGGAGTTCTGAACAGTTCAAACATTTTTTAAACAATCCTACCCTTTAGTAAATTTCATGGTTCTATCTTCCACAATCACATTGTGGTCTACTTGTGTGCCCTTAATGACTTTCCACTATTTGGAAAGCAGCACTGTGTTCCAGCTGTGCAAGAAGGAGAATTTGTATTCTGAAACGGTCGATGCGCCAGCAGAAAGGCTGACTGAAAGCAGGTGTGCATCATTATGCTTAATACTCAGGGCTTTTCTTCCATCTTAGCCCCCTAATGATTCTACAAGTTGTTTTTTATGACTCCCAAGTTTGCAAGGGTCTAAATGGCTTAAAGAAGGTGGCTTAATTTTTCTCCCTCATATTAAATAAAAGCTAAATTTCAGATATTCTTCATATGAGACCTTTTATTTTATTAACATATATTCTAAATAATGGCAATGAACCATTAAGAGTACAGGGTAATGAGTATAGAGTGATTTTCATGTATCAGCAAGTAGCATAAGACAATACAGAAAAACTATTTTGCTTCAGACAAAATCAAGAATTATGTAAGATTTCCACATACAAAAATGAACAGGGAATCAATGATTTCTAAAGTTATGATGCCACACACTTGCTATTAACAAATTAGCTGTAGACAGACCTAGAGACAGTCAAACAGAATGAAGAAAGTCAGAAAGAGAAAAACAAATATATGTTTTTATGCATCAGTTCAGTTCAGTCGCTCAGTTGTGTCCGACTCTTTGCGACCCCATGAATCACAGCACGCCAGGCCTCCCCACTCCTGCAGTTCACTCAGACTCACGCCCATCCAGTCAGTGATGCCATCCAGCCATCTCATCCTCTGTCGTCCTCTTCTCCTCCTGCCCCTAGTCCCTCCCAGCATCAGAGTCTTTTCCAATGAGTCAACTCTTCGTATATACATAGAATCTAGAAAAAACGGTCTGTGTGTGTGTGTGTGTGTGTGTGTGTATGCTCAGTCATGTCTGACTCCTTGTGACCCTATGGATTGTGTGATCCTATGTATTGTAGCCTCTGTCAGGCTCCTCTGTCCATGGAATTTTCCAGGAAAGAATACTGGAGTGAGTTGACATGCCCTCCTCCAGGGAATGTTCCGCACCCAAGGATCAAATCCGTGTCTCCTGCATTGGCAGGCAAATTCTTTACCACTGAGCCACCTGGGAAGCCCAAGGGGGGAAAAAAAAAAAAGACAGTATAAATGATCTTACTTGCAAAGCAGAAACAGAGACACAGCCATAGACAAGGGATATATGGATGTCAAGGGGGAAAAGCTGGGGTAGACTGGGAGATTGAGACTGAAATATATATATATATATATATACTACTATGTATAAAATAGCTCACTAGTGAGAACCTACTGTATAGTACAGTTAACTGTACGTAGTCTTCTGTGGTGACCTATATGGGGAGGAAATCCAGAAAAGAGGGGATATATGTATATGTAGAGCTGATTCAATTTGCTGCACAGTAGAAACCAACATGTCATTGTAAAGCAACTATGCATTAGGAAAAATTAATTTTAAAGAATCTATGTTATATGTTCCCAATTTTTGTTCATAGGTAATGANTAACTGTACGTAGTCTTCTGTGGTGACCTATATGGGGAGGAAATCCAGAAAAGAGGGGATATATGTATATGTAGAGCTGATTCAATTTGCTGCACAGTAGAAACCAACATGTCATTGTAAAGCAACTATGCATTAGGAAAAATTAATTTTAAAGAATCTATGTTATATGTTCCCAATTTTTGTTCATAGGTAATGAGTGAATTAATCCGCTAAAGCTGTGAAATGTCAGGTTTATTTTAATATACTGAGCTACACAAAAGTTTAAAAATAAAAATGTAGGAAAAAATGTCTTATTTTTATTATTTAATGTATGCCACTTAGTGCTCAGTCTAAATTGCAATATCACTAGCCAATCATGTTGATAATACATATTGAAAATCATATGGGTAAACAATATGTACAATACAAGAATGTCTATAGACCCATTTCCTCTTCCATGGGATCTTCCTCACCCAGGGCTCAAACCTGTGTCTTCTGTGTCTCTTACATTGACAGGTCAGTTCTTTATCACTGAGCTACCTGGGAAATCCCATGTAGACTGTACTTTCATTTTTAAACAGAGGAGTAAAGTTTAAAGGAATTACTTTGCTAACATATGAATGTTTTTCTCTTAGCTGTTAAACACACTACCTTTTTAGATGTTAGAAAAGAGAAAGCTTAGGTGAGTTCAGTTCAGT